>JASCZW010008566.1:0-49417 GCA_034211315.2 Aedes japonicus
TCGACGCAAAGCTCCGTGAACATCTTTGAATCATCGACTCGTTGTTGTTTTGCTCTGGTGTGAGCAAACGCGGCACCTACTTAGAAAACAGCTTTTTCGTGTCCAAATGTTCGTGTATGATGGTGTAAACACTACCTTTTGATACCTTCAGAGTGTCAGCTGTATCTTGCAACTTCACTTTGCGATTGTCTATGATGATTTTCAGGGTTTTTTTTTCCCATATTTTGTTGTTGTTGGGGCCTTCGGTTGAGTTGTTTACTTGCTCGATATCATTTTTGACGACTGATTCGTCAAATTCCTACGTTGGTTTGCACTTTATGGACAGTTGTAGGAGTTTCCTCGTATTTTCTAACCACTCGTGCAGCAGTACTTTTACAACGCAGCAGGTTTACTAGCTCTCGAGTTGACGCTGCAAAAGGTAACGATTTTAAGGATAACTTACCCACTAATTTATCTTTTCTCCTTTTGCATGATATATCTGATGGCCCTGATGGCATCCCATCGTCAGTTTTAAAACGATGTGCAGACAGTCTTTGCCTTCCCTTTGCAAGGATCTTCCAGCTTTCGGCGCAGCAAAGTGGAGTTTCCCACACGCTGGAAACACTCGTATATATTTCCGATCCACAAAAAGGAGATAAACGGGACATTGTCAATTACCGTGGTATCACCTCACTGCTGCGCATGTTCAAAGGTATTCGAAATTATTATAAACGGTTCCTTGTTTGAGTGCTGTAAAAACTACATCGATTCTGATCAACACGGCTTTTATCCGAAACGATCGGTTTCCACGAACCTGGTTCAGTTTACTTCTAGCTGCCTGCGTTGTATTGATTGTGGATGACAGGTTGATGCTGCGTATATGGATCTGAAGGCTGCGTTTGATACGGTGGATCATGAAATTCTGCTTGCTGAGCTGGACATACTCGGCAT
Organism: Aedes japonicus; assembly: GCA_034211315.2. NCBI lineage: Eukaryota > Metazoa > Arthropoda > Insecta > Diptera > Culicidae > Aedes > Aedes japonicus. The sequence continues at coordinate 931 of JASCZW010008566.1, forward strand.
ATCATCTGCCGCTGTGGATTGGTTTAGGTCTTACATCTTGCTATCCCCACCAGGGTCCCGCCTCTTCTACGCAGATGATTCAAAAATTTACAAAACTATAAAAAGTCTATCAGACTGTTCCGACTTGCAGCATATGTTGTGTATTTTCGCCGATTGGTGCTCAAGGAATCTGATGGGCTTAAGCATCGAAAAATGCAACATAATATCATATCACCGGAAAAACGCACCAATCATCTTCAACTATGTCCTCTCCGGGCAATCGCTCACTCGCGTTCAACACATCAAGCATCTCGGTGTTATTTTGGATAATGGAATGACATTCAGATTTCACTATAACGACATTGTGTCCAGAGCCAATCGTCAACTGGGCTTTATTTTTAAAATTGCTGACGAGTTTCGTGAACCGCTCTGCTTCAGGAAATAGTTTATTGCTCAATAGTTTATTGGATCGCCAGAATCGAAGCAGTTCAACGAAAGCTCGTAAGATACGCTCTTCGCTTTCTCAGTTGGCGTGATCCTACGAACCTGCCTCCGTATGAAGAGCGTTGCCGTCTGGTTAATATCGAGCCACTTGAGGTGAGACTAAAGGCCGCTCAGGCTTTGTTTGCTGGGAAGCTGCTCAGGGGTGAAATTGACTGTCCGGCACTGTTGTTACAGTTAAATTTGTACGCTCCCGAGAGACCTCTTCGTCAACGTGTATTTTTGCATCTTGAGCCACAGAACAACAACTATGCACTCCATGAACCAATTCGAGAATTCAGCCAGCGTTTCAACGAGCGTTTCAATATGTTCGACTTCAACTTATCTGCTGACGTGTTTCGTCATCGGCTACTTGACTCTTTCCGTACTTCTGGCCGTAACCAAGTAATTTAAGTTTTTTACTCATTTAGACATTTGTTGTCAGTTGAATTATTGTGATAAATAAATCTCTTGGAACTACGTTAGTTGTACGCTGTACAATAGACTGTGCCGGACTGCTTATTGCTAGGGATTCTTTGGACCAGTAGTGAGTCGCCTGATTGAATGTCAGAAATGTCTTGAGAAGCGGTTGTAGTCCGTAGTTCTTGAAGGCAATGTCCTGGAGTTTGTCGGTCGTTTTGATCACTCACGTTTACTCAAGTTTTAAGTTGAAATCAACGGCATTCATTATTTTGCTTTAGTCCTGGAAAGTTATCCAGAAGTTCATATCTGTAAATGAAATCAGGTCGTTTTTAGTTTTTTTTGGCAAATCTGATTTAATTGTTGTCTATTAAATTTTAAATTTTCTTAGAGATAAATCGTTCAGCTCAAACCTTCGCGGGAGTATGCGTCGGAACCATCGAGTCTTTAGTACCTAACGTCATTAAATTTATAGTCCCCAATCGGCTCTTGCGCCCAAATAAAACAGTTCCACGTCATTTCTGTAAACATTACCTTCAAGCCGATTCGACAGTCAAACCTTAGCCTATGAGGGTCTAGACATTCTACCCAATAAAGAACGCAAAATCCTATCAATCAACTTCGAGAATCCATATTAGACGAACATTCCAAATTGACAGCCAACACTGCCGCCACCCGTACATAACGCCAACAGAGTCAATCACATGCATCGAATCAATCTGAAACGTACAGAAATACAGCTGCACACGAAAACGACTTCGGACGGAGCCTCAACTGAGAGCTCTCCGGCTGCTATTGCTGTTGGCTCGTCGAAAAAATGGGTCAACCACGGATGGCAGCCAGTCAACTCAGGCCGAATCGTGCATAGCTGCAGTAAAGCAAGAAACAAAAAAGTTCGGCACCAATCAACTACTAAATCGACGTGTGCCTCAACGAAATTCGGGGTTGCACCGGTCGAGAACAACGAGCAAGGGGGTAATTGTTATAATAGCACAGTTGAAGCACAGGTAAAAGGTCACCTGCAGCAACTCTATACCCGGTGGAAGCATAGAAACACACGCGTGTGGCATATTAGTGTTGGAAGCCGTCGAGTAGAACCTTGTAGTGACTACTTTATCCGGAGGAAACCGATGCCACTTGATTGTCTTCAAAATTCAGGGCGTGAGATGTGTTATTATTGCACCTTGTGTCGTGCGTTTTTTGTGCGACTCTTGCTGTTGCAATCAACTCGACGAGAGGCTCGATTCGGAGACGAAGCGAATGGTGAAAAGAATGACAGCTAATTTTAACAGGTCCAAGTGTATATTACAAAATGGATAACCACTACCTACGACCAAGAGATGCTGCGAAGTGTTGTTGCATTGTTAATAGCTGGCAGCGTAGATTTTCCTCTTCTTCACTTATTCGCGATGGCCACCGACTGAGGTTGATGGTTTTAACTGCGGCTTAGTGACTTCATTAGCTGGCTAAAGATGTGATGATAGCAACAAGGAACACCAGGAGGACGATGATAAATGGGGGCGCGCATTGGGAAATGCTGTCGTGTGAAGAACATGAAATTAGGTCGATAAGGCAGAGCCAAAGTTCGAGTTTGGGCAAATCATGAAGCTGATGAGATTGCGTTTAAGTTTTGCTTTGTTCCATTGCTCCTTATTGCGAGAATCAGTTTTGTTATTTTTCGAAACTTTTCCAGTACAAACTCATGAATTTCAGTTTTGTCAAAAACGCAAATGGGAACTACTTGCGATTTTGCATTTGCATTTTTATTAAAAAAAGGCATCCCAAAAGAAACCTTGACCGAAAATTTCTTTCACTAAGTAGAACCATTTCAACGCCTAATTTGTTGTAAAAACTAAATTCAGTATCAAAGTGAAGGTATTATGTCATTCGGCCAGTCGTAGATTTCCAGCTGTTCCTCAACTTCTTCTGCCTTCTCTGCTACAACAGTAGTATTCACAAAACAGTAAACAATCGTTCTTTGTCTTTCCGTTGTTTGTTAATCGATTGTAGAAGCAAATCATGTAACCCTCCCCCCATCCATTCACACCCATGTAAATGTTACAGCCTGTGCTAATTGGGTCAAAAGAACCCGAGCATTTCCACGACTTCCTTCCCGCACTTACCTTCGACGAGGCCTACTGCTACTCCTCTTCCAAACTCGACACGTCGTTCCTGTCCTGCGTAGGCTTTGCCTTTTTTTTCTCTGGAAAAAAATAGTACTCCTACTGGCGAAAGATCAGCTGCGTCCTAACGGGTAGAACTTGTTCGATCCGGGACAGACTATTCCCCACAATCCACTTTTTCACCGCAAATATTGAAAAACGGAAAATTCACGTCACTTGCACTTGATATTTTATTCAGCTTCAAACACCATCAAGTGACATTCTATTTTCCTTCACTTTTTTTTCCTCCTCTAGGCACACACTCACTTCTTTGAAATTGCGACGGATTGCGGGAAGATTGCAAAATCACTGCTGCTGCCTGTACTGCAGAAGAGGTGGCTGCCCGTCCACCAACCTGCACTCTGATTTGCATATTCTTTACATTATGTTCACCCTTTTTCGCTTACGTTTTCCTTCAAAATTGAAACAAATAAAAAACGGCAAAAAGATAGTCCCCAAATCGAAACTAAAAACCGAACCCCTCACGCACCGAGGAGTAGTCTCCCGTTTCCTTTCTTTGCCAGCCGTTGTTAGCGCAGGGACGATGGGTAAAAATTGATTTTCCACTCCCACGAACTAGGAAAAAAAATATCAAGGATTTTTCGCGCAACCACTTATGAACCGGATTTCTGCGTTCAGGAACACCAAACTCGCGAAGTTCTGTCGGAATCTGCAGCCGATTGTCCGAAAAAGCACTGAATTTTCTTGCACGAAAATTTTGCTCGCGACGACGATCGAACGAGATATGCCTGCGGAGTGTATCGCTACTTGTTTATCGATTGATTTGCTGATTTTTTCTTTCGTTTCTTTTGCTGCCCGTTTTTTGCTGCGATGATTGCATGTTTCGCTGAGAATGTGGTTGTCTCACTTTGGCCAGTACGTGTAAGTTATGGGTGGGAAAGAGAAGGTGTATCCGAAACTGACAGATTTGCGCAACTATAAGTTTGACCGTCAAAATTACCGAAGGGACGACATCAATGTTCTTGTAGGTTGAAAACAGGCATCAAGTTCCGGGATTTTTCTTTTCTTCTAAATGGTTGCCCACGACAGATACGTTTGCGTTCCGTTGACGTAAATTTGACAGAAAACCTATCGGAAAACTGTAAAATTCACGTAAACGCATCGCAACGCATAATAGTCACTTGAAGTAGTATTGCGTCGCTCTTTAAATTACATTAGAAAACAAGTTATTAGTTGCATGAATGTAATAATCACATTTCAAAAATATAACACGAAAAACCAATGCACATGAAGGATTCCTTATAAAATGTTAAATATAACATGATTTTTATGCTTTATCGCATTAAGTTGTTATGTAAAAGTAAATCTCGCAACCCTTCTAAACTTGTTCTTATTTTTTTCATCCTCGGCAGAACTGCTTTCTGTTGAAAACAGTTAACCGTCATGGTCACGATACCGTTGCAACCGATGGATAAACCTTTTGAATCGTTTAATTGAGGAATCCAACTTGAAAAAAGAAGAAGACACCGAGTGGTGATAAATCTGACAGCTCCCATGTTAAAGTATAGGACGAAACTTTTAAAATGCTTCTAGAAAATTAACATGAAATTCTAATTAAAAGCGGTTTGTTGTGTGACGTCTGCGGTCGGTACGTATAGGATCCGCAGGTGTATCTGGCAATTTTATTCATCAGTCATTTTCATTCAAATTTTAACAAGACCTTCAAGGAAGTCACATTTCATCGAGTGGTGAATCGCCTAAGTCGCCTGAGCCGTTGCTCTTTACCGAATAAGTGATGTTATGCTCGGAAGTGGATTCAATCGTACCGACACTACAGATTTAATCGGTTCAAGGCGGTTTTGATTTGAACAAGGTGCTGGTGAAACGATTAAAAATTCCGGCTGAGTATGATTCGAATATGAGTGACAAGACAGAAGACTTCAACATGTCCGACGATGCGGAATATTGGCAAAACAATGGCGTTAATTCGAGCAATGGAGGAAGTAAAGGAAATGATGGTGGAAGTAAACAAGGTGAAAACAATTCAAACCCACCAGCATCATGTGGGGGAAGTAGTGGTGGATCATCTTCGCTTGCTAGTGGCGCTAGTTGATCGGCTAGTTCTGGCGGGGGCAACGGTAGTGACGACCGCAAAAAAGAAGAGTTTCCGATTCCATTCAATATCACACAAAAAAATACGTAGTTATACCAATACAAAATAGGAATCAATTCAACTAAAATTTTGGTTTGAATATGGACCAATAAAACTGATGAATTAATTCAAAAAAACCTTTGAGTTGAAATAAAATGTCATGCTTTATGATTGGCATCGTGTCATATTGCTCTGAACAAAATATTTTGTTAAGCTCACTTTTGAAATCATAAAAAATTGAGTCCGTAATTCAAGAAACCATTGAATTGAAATAAACGTTCATGGTTTATAGAATCGAACATCGTGTTTATTGTTCAAAGCGAATTATTTCTTAAACCAGCTAATCGTATTTGCTGAATAATAAGCATCGATGAATTAATGCAACAAAACGTTAATTGAAATAAACTTCGTGCTTCATAAACTGAAATCATGTTTTCGTGATGACCAAAAGAATTACTGCACCAATTGCAGCGGCAGACGGCGTTTCGGAACGTAAGAATCAGACTTTGCCAGAGCTGACATCGTTTCTGCAGAATCGCTGGTCTCGGGAAGAAATGTTGATGAGGCAGTCAACGGCAGCATTTCGAAATCGTCTTTGTCGGAGTTGTGCGCATAACTATACGATCCTTAGGCATCTGCAATCTGATGGATATTTGATATAAAATTGATCCGTTTCAGAAGATTTAGTCTTCTTATTTTAGATCAAAATAAGGTAATGCACCGCTAATCTATTTACTGATCTATATGCAAAAAGTAATCCGGTCAAAAGAAACGTCATTCGAAGAATACAAGCGCAGCTCAATTTCAGCTTTCCTGTTTTCCAGAATCGTTGGTTGATCGACGAATCATCCTGTCGTGATGGTGCATCGAGTGAACCAGAAGAACATTGTATTGCACGTTCCATCGCCTCGATGATGATTCCATTGGTTCACAGGCTGGTGATGTTCCTGCGTACCGGTGGGCCTGTTACAGTTATTCGTGCTTGGTAAGACTGGTGCTACTGGTAGGTGTTACAGTACATTGTCATTGTGTCCGCATTTTTCTTCCATTCAATATTTCAGAAAGGGACTAACCATAGACTAACTCTAAGACCAGTAGGTCCCATACAAAAACGATTTTTTTCTTGGCTCAGTCAGTACTAGAACATCGTCCCAAGCTCGGTCCCAAGCTCAATAATGCACCACTTATAATGAACTCACATGAACACACTCTCAAATACGCTGTCAAAATAACACAGCAAATCAAAACAAAGGCGCAAATATGTATAACAAGGTGCTGGCTTCAAGGTGTAATTCGGACCAAGGGGTTCTACAACAGTGAACCAATTTCAAATCGCTAGTTACATATTGATTGTTGGACTAACTATCGAGCAAATAGGATGGAGTGGCCCGATACACCTGCAGAAATGTTTGAAGTGCAGCAGATGCTGGTAATCCTTCCCCCTCTTGGATTTTTCAGAGTGACCTCTTGAGCGTTGATTGCGTTTGATTGCGGAAAAAACGATGTGGTGAGGAAAATTGAATGCTGCCCAGCTTCTCACAAAACGAACGAAAATCGTATCCGGTAATTTGGGTTCCGTCATCGGAGACGATTACTTTCGGTACACCGAAACTTTCAAAGCTCTCGATCCCGATCGTCGTAGAAGCAGTCGTTGATTTTGTCTGGAAAATCTCTGACCATCTTGAAAACGAGTCGACAATTACTAAATAACTGGATCCGTTGGTCGGTCCGGTGTCATCGATATGAATGCTCTCTGCTTGTGGTGGATTTTTTTTTGCACAATAGCGCAATAGCGTCGAATGTATTCACCGATTTCATCGTCGATCTTTGTCCAGTAGATGACGTTCCAAACGATGGTTTTGATTCGCTCGATGCCAGGATGACCTCGATGGAGCTGCTTCAACAGTTTTTTTTTCAGATACACTTTGGAATCACCAGCAGTTCCATCATCACACATCCGTAGTGGATAATGATTCACGCCGATGGAAAAACACCTGCAACGCTGGATCCTGGATTTGTTTTCTGTTCTTCGGTCTTAGCTAGGGATGGGTTAGTCAATTCATATGCATTTCATTTCTAAATAAAAAACATATAATAAAAAGCTGTTGAATTATTAACTTTATTAATTTTGGAAGGCCGCTATGAGAAGAAAATTGCCCTGACCCGCAATTTACATGCAAGGCTAGTATACATATGTTAACGTCCCCTATTGGAGGTGCCCTTACGCCATACTTCCAACATATGGTATACTGATTTACCAGTTATCTGCAAAGTGAATAACTTGTTGATAATTTGTTTTACAAATTATAATCGATTATATTTAAACTTACATTAGATTAGCAGCGGCAGCAACTTGCCATGTCGGCAGCACTGAGAGACTGTTGAACATTAACAATATGGCGCTATGATATTTGCGCTCATAAAAATGTTTTGTTAATCGATAAATCATACATTTTAGTTTAAAACAAAGCATAAAATAAATGTGATTGTTATAAAGCAGTTATTATTTGAACTTATACCACACAGCGGTGATTACTTTAAATAATTTTATTGGTTTGATTTCAATTAAATTTATAATTGATTTGGTACTTTTTTATGAATTGAAACAAATAGAAAAAGCATCAAATAAGTTTGTTGATTCAAAATAGAGTGATTTCTTGGGGGGGGGGGGGGGGGTAATATTCTGTTGAAACAATTAATTAAAAATTTGAGTTGAAAAATAAATGTGGTTGTTATAAATCAAATATCATTTAAATTAACATCCCACAGCAGTGATTAATTTAAATAATTTTATTGGTTTGTTTTGAATGAAATTTTGAATTGATTTGGAACTTTTTTATGAATTGAAACAAATAGAAACCATGTATTAAAATGCAACAAACCATTTTGTTGATTCAAAACAGAGTGTTTTTTTAGGGTAAACAATGATTTGGTTGAAACAATAAGTTAATCAATTACGTTAAGAAATAAATGTGATTGTTATAAATAAAATATTATTTAAATTAATAACACTCAGTAGTGAATGCTTCAACTAATTTTATTGGTTTGATTTGAATTAAGTTTTGAATTGATTTGGAACTTTTTTAGGGATTGAAACAAATAGAAACCTAGCATTGTATACCAACAAATTATTTTGTTGATTCAAAGCAGAGTCATTTCTTTGCGTGATAAAGGTCGAAAAGGATGAGAAAAAAACAGACAAAGAAACGAGAGATCCACCACTGGCTGAACCACATTTCTGTTCAAATACTAATAAAACTAACATTTTGTTTTAATTTCCGCAATAATTTACACTATAATTTTTACATTGCTCCCTTTCAGTCGTGATTATGTAGTACGTTGTGGTGACTCATGTTGTCTCGTTTACATCGATTAAATTACATCGATGAGCAATGCATCATTTTATTATGTACAACGAGACAACCTAACATTACACAGCCGATTGAATAACCTATGTGCATCTGATTCTGTGTAATATTAAACAACTTTATTTGCTGTGTTTCTACTGTAAAGCGCACACAGGGGGTAAGTCACTCGACCACCTTGTGTAACCGCCCTAAAAAACACAATCCACCACACTTCAAACACACTCGTCACCACATGAAAGATAAATTCAAATCTGGCACCACTTACACGAATCGATTGTTTGTTTTCTCACTGTTTTGTTTCTCTCTCGCTTGCACTCATGGGATTTAAATGATGCATAAGTGTGCGTGAATAACCCGCCAAAAAGGTCCATGGTTGCCAATAAGCATAAATTTTCAATTGTAGTATTAACAGATAAGTTGAATCACAGAAACACCTTCCGACACACTGAAACACAAACACAACGTGGCAGAGTGACTTACCCCCTGAGCGCACAGCGACCAAAACCCAAATCGTTAATCGCATTAAAAAGATGCAACAGTGGCAACTGGTTTTAGAGCGTAACAAAAGAATCTACATGAAAAGGCACGGGAAATCGATGAGCTGAAAAAACAGCTCAAGGATAAACTGAATGGATAGAAAAAGGAAAACTCCAAACCCAAGGTACCGATTCAGATTAAGACGAAATGATTGAAAAACGCAAAAGCTCAGACCACACTTGATAATACTTCTTGTGGCTCTAACGACAGTGTCCAATCCGGATCAGCAATTCCGGTGAAGATTGTTATTACTGTAAACAATAAATCGCGGACGTCTAAAAAAAGCTGGTCTCTGAATTGAGGAGAAAGAAGAAAGCCAAGAACGTACTCGATAGCCATCTTAAAGATCCACGGAAAGCTGTACCTACACACTTAGAAAATTTTACAATATTCGATTATTTTTTACCAAACTTTAAACAACTGAACGTTTGGTAATCCGATGTACTGGATTTCAGTGAAATTTTACAGTTATCTGTAAAAAAAAATACCGTAAAAGCTGTTGAAATTCCGTAAAAAGTTACCGAATACTATAAAATTTTCTAAGTGTGTATATCTCCTCCCAAAGATAAAATAATCAAAAAGAAGAGCATCTTTGGAAGTTCTACCAGAACCAAAAACGAGCTCAATCCAATCCACCACATCAACCATCTACTAACAGCTACCAAACCAAATTGACAATCGAGTTGGTCAACTATTGAACAAACTATCTTGATCGAAAGTTTCTAAAATCAGAAACCCACCGGCACCACCACGTCGTACGGAATATTTAGTATTTTCAAATATTGAATAATTTTAATGGTTAGTGATAATACACAATTTACAGGAATCCCTCTCATGTTAAGATCTATAGCTTCAATATTTTAATCTAGAATATTTTATGAATAGGATATCCCAAGCACTACCCAAGAAACCATGAGGCTGTAATAGCCTGCATATATAGGGTATATGCATTACGTCTAGTGCATCATTGAAGTTGGATTGAAGCTGAAAAGGGCCCCACTAAGATCGAACTAATGCTATATCTTTTGAAATGCCATAAGACATTGCTAAAGTAGCATTATTGCATTGGCAATGCATCTTAAGCTAATCTAACGTTTCATTACTTGACAACTGTTGAATTGATGCGATCCCGCATTACCAATGTTGATTTTGGTTTGAATAAGTGCAATAATATAATGCTTGTGGTTACTTGGGTATATTACTGCACTTATTGAACCCAAAATCAACATTATTAATACGAAATCGCATCAATTCAACAGTTGGCAAATAATCAAGCGTTAGATTAGCTTTAATAATATATTGATGCATTACCAATGCAATAATGCTACTTTAGCAATGTCATATGGCATAACAAAAGGTATGACATTAGTTCCATAAAAGTAGGACCCTTTTTAGCTTTAATCTAACTTTAATAAGGCACTAGACGTAATGCATATGTACTATATATGCATGCTGATATAGCTTCGTGATGACTTGGGTATTTGAAAAGTATATCCAGAAATCACAATTCCGAGAACTTGAGGGAGCACAACCTGAAAAATAAATAAAGAAAATAATATGGAACGATGTATCATTTTCTTATGCAAATTTTAATTATTTTCATAAGGTTTCCCGATGAATTTCCCCATGGTCCTCGAAAAACTTGCGTGTTTCATATGGTAGATTGTTAAATTACATTGGTTATATTAATTATTGCTTTAGTATGTGTATTTCTTTGTATGTTTTTGTTAAATTCTACTGATATTTTCATTTTGCCTATAATAAATTTGAGGTTACAATTATTGTTTATGAATGAAGAACTTTATGACGATATGGATCTTCGCGAAAAATATTGCGCCTCAAACGAAGCTGATCAACCACTGGAAGCACTGAACTTACCTACCCAAAGGATGACGTTTATGATATATGAATTAGACTTTACCCAATTCATGGTTTCCAGTAGTTGATTTGCTGCATCCTGTTTTACTTTCCGCGTTCGAAGGAAGTATATCAGCCATTAAGGGGACCCTCCTCTGGATTTGGGCAAAAATAAGGCAAAGTTTGAATGTTTTTTGTGGGAGAATGAAAAGGCGTACGAACTTCCGGTTTTGACGATAAAATTTGATTATTATTCTAGATTTCAAGGAAATAAAAAAATTGTGAATTCTCGAAACCATGTTTTTAAATCGAACTTCAAGCCCCGGGCTTAATCTATTAATCGGATTCCCTCCATCAAATAACTGTTTCAAAGGTTATAGTTTTTTGTTCGGCTTGAACTAAAAATTGTCATTAATAATTAATTATTTATAATTTTTGAACACGGTTGAAATGAAAAAAAGTAGAGAAAAATTAAACTTTTCAGTTCAAATGATCACTATGCAATGAATTTAGGTTTAAATTGTCTGAAATTTAGTTCAAGCCGTAGAAAACATCATTATCTTTCAGAAATGAGAACTAGATTTGCGCGCAGAGGCTTACGGAAATCTCCATTTTGTAGCCGCCATTTTGAATTTTCAAAAAAATTTTATCTCTTTGAAATTTTGAATAATAATCAAATTGATCGTCAAAACCGAAATTCGTACACCTTTTCAATCTCCCACAAAAAGATACAAACTTTGCCTTATTTTTGCCCAAATCCAGGGAAGGGTCCCCTTAATTAATTATGACACGCAAAAAGTAACTTATTATAGCCCACCCCTCTTTGTCACGTTTATGTATAGACCTTTACATTTTTTGTATGGATTGTCACGTATTACCACATCCCCCCTTACCTTTTAGGAAACGTTCATTAATTACGTAACGCAAAAAATTGTCTTTTCTATAACGCCTCCCCTCTCTTGTTACGTTTTTTTTTTCAAAAAAATGTGTATGTGATCGTCACGTTTTCCCAAACCTGTCCTCTCCCTTACTGCGTGACATAATTAATGAACCTTCCCTAGGAGATATCCGGATCATCATGAATCCGAATTCATCAAGAGTAACCGAAACAATAAATTAGGCTCGCCTTATGATTATAACACACAAACAACAGTCATGAAATTCATAAGGCGGTTTATGAAATTGATAAGAATGACTTGAGAAAATCACTACGATTAACTGAGAAAATCTTCGTTATACATAACGATTTATATGACTAACAATTATTCGCACACAACCTATATTACTTGATATAGAGCATTTGATATCAAATGCGATAAGATATTACCAATGAGAACTAGACTACAGATGCTGATATCAAGATATTCATATCACGTAATAAGTTGTAGTGTGAACGGGGTGTAAAGAATAGAAATACAGTAGGCTCATGCAGTTTCATGGGGCAAATTTTATGAAATTCTATATGTTTTTTACATCTTTCTTTTATTCAAAACGAAAAGACCACAATTAAACTTATTGTGTTCAACATTGTATTCTATCGTGGATGGCAATTTTGCAATATAAATGGACGGTTGTTATGTATTTGAACAATGAAAAAAGTCGTTTTGTTTTCTAGAATAATTTCAAGCAAACAACAAATCATTCAATTGTTGTTTTTTTTCCGCCATATCTTATGTTCATGAATAGATAAATGAAAATCATAGTCATTCAATAGATCTACAATCCCTCCATACGCTGGATTTTCTGGTTAACAATATTATTTGTTTGACTCCATTTGTTCAAAATATGATTCACAGTTAAGATACATCAACCCTCTATTGCGATGCATACATTGATCTATTTGGAAACAAAACTTCTAGCATTTAATGTTGTAAACAATGCTATTAATTGTACATACTATAGATTCGTGGCAAATTTCAAATCTGAGTTATTCGGAAAATTTTGCTTTGCATTTGCAAATCTGGATACAATAGACTTTAATGTTGTGATAATAGGCTATAGAACTAACGTGAACAGTATTAATTGTCCAACAACAACAAAAAATCATGATTGTATGGTTTTGTATTGTAATCGTATGGTGCTTTTTTATTCGGCTTGTGACTCATAGGAGATTGACGTTTAAATTCATCGTTGAAAATAGGCTTTAAGGTACCAGCCCCGATTTACTAGAGATATTTTATCTTTTCGCAAGCAATTTTTTTACATCAAATAAGTTTACCAAATTTTACCGGAATATTGCATTCGACTTCGAACACACCCTTCCCACGGAAATAGCGCAAATCACCGGTAGCCTTTTTCGACCTCTGTGAACGAAGTCCGAAAGTAGCGCATCTTGCGAGCGAATTGACAGCTCCACTAACGGGAGAAGCATTTTCCGAAAGTCATCATCAACATTCGCGACGGAGTTGTTTTGTGTCTGGTACTTTATTCCTCGCAATTTTATCGTGAAAAATCATTCCGGAGTCACCTTTAACTAACCGCAAAGGCAATTAGGCAATCCACTGTGCACTCACAATGGCCGGAACATTAGAAGACAAGTCCATTTGGGAGGATGGAGAGGAAACACTGGGCGAGGAAGTTCTTCGTATGCCCACCGATGAAATCGTCAGCCGAACTCGTCTGATGGACAATGAAATTAAAATAATGAAGAGTGAAGTGATGCGAATCACCCACGAGCTGCAAACGATGAACGAGAAGATAAAGGACAACACGGAAAAGATCAAGGTGAACAAAACGCTCCCGTACTTGGTATCCAATGTGATCGAACTGCTAGACGTAGACCCGCAGGAGGAGGAAGATGACGGGGCGGTTGTGGTGCTGGATTCTCAGCGGAAGGGCAAGTGTGCCGTTATCAAGACTTCTACCAGACAGACTTACTTTTTGCCGGTTATTGGATTGGTCGATCCGGAGAAGCTGAAGCCGGGTGATTTAGTAGGTGTGAATAAAGATTCCTATCTAATCCTGGAGACACTTCCGGCCGAATACGACGCTAGGGTTAAGGCTATGGAGGTAGACGAGCGACCGACTGAACAGTACTCGGATATTGGAGGTCTGGACAAACAAATTCAAGAACTGATCGAAGCCGTTGTTCTGCCAATGACGCATAAGGAGAAGTTTAAGAACCTGGGAATTCACCCCCCGAAGGGTGTTCTGCTGTATGGACCTCCTGGTGAGAGATTTTATTCGATTTGTGTTAGGGGTTGACGTTTACTTATATATTTGTTTAATTGACAGGAACCGGTAAGACATTACTGGCCCGAGCTTGCGCCGCCCAGACCAAGTCTACTTTCCTCAAGCTGGCCGGTCCTCAGTTAGTCCAGATGTTCATCGGTGACGGTGCCAAATTGGTGAGGGATGCTTTCGCGCTGGCTAAGGAAAAGTCTCCGGCAATCATCTTCATCGATGAGTTGGATGCCATCGGTACGAAACGTTTCGATTCGGAAAAGGCCGGCGATCGAGAGGTTCAACGTACCATGTTGGAACTGCTGAATCAGTTGGATGGTTTCAGCTCAACTGCAGATATCAAGGTAATCGCAGCGACGAATCGTGTCGACATTTTGGATCCGGCTCTGCTGCGTTCGGGTCGTTTGGATCGTAAGATCGAATTTCCGCATCCAAATGAGGAAGCCCGTGCCCGGATCATGCAGATTCATTCGCGCAAGATGAACGTCAGCCCGGATGTGAACTTTGAGGAACTGGCCCGTTCGACTGATGATTTCAACGGAGCGCAGTGCAAGGCAGTTTGCGTCGAGGCCGGTATGATTGCCCTTCGTCGTTCAGCGGTGGCCGTTACCCACGAGGACTTTATGGATGCCATCATGGAAGTACAGGCCAAGAAGAAGGCCAATCTGAACTATTACGCGTAGAGAGCGTTGGCTGGTTTCTATTTCTTCTCTTCGAGTAACTAAGTCGATTTGTTCGCAAAAATATGTACCATGTAAATTGCTTGTAATGGCAATAAAATTTGTAATCTGCTAAATACTTGCACGCTGCTTCCTGATTCGAAATCAATTGGCCGAAAACGCTATGGCGTTCAGTGGGAGTCAGTTTTTTGGTATCAGTTCAATAGAAAAATAACGTGGTTTAGAGTATACATTACAGACATTTATTAATTCTACATTGGTAATAAAAAAGAAAATCTGCTCCACACGAAAAGTTACCTAGTATAGAAACGGGCGGAAACCTCTTCGGCCCATTTCTCCGGGTGAGCCGTTTTCTTGTGGGTGTACATGTTGGAGCTGGAGTTAGACGTCCTCGGACAATACGGACACTGGTACAGAACAACTCCTGTGTGGGTTGCTTCGTGCTCCTGAAATGATCCAAATCTAATTACCCTTTCCAATTCCAATCTTACCCCTAGAACCATACCTTTAACCGAAGCTGCGTCTTGCAGACCTTCCCGCAGAAGGAGCACGTGTACATCGGCCGATTGGAGTGGTGGAAGTTCTTGTGACCCATCAATGCCGCCTCGTTGACCGACTCCTTGCCACAGATATCACACTTCACTGGTCCAGTCGTGTCGTAGCATCGTCGTCGGTGGCGCAAGTAGCTTTTCTTGTTGATCAACCAACGCTGGCACTTTTCGCACTGCATCTTCAAACTGGCCAGCCCCTCCTCGCTATGCGTCAAGCGATGATCCTCCAGCAGTGCCCGGTGAGCGAACCCTTTGGCGCAAATGTCGCAAACCCAATCACACACGGCATCATGCTTCTTCTGCTGGTGAGCTTTCAGTTGCATCGAATTCGAGTACGCCTTGTTGCAAATCTCACAGAAGTGTGTCTTGCGCTCTTTATTCACGTGCCAATTGGTGTGTTGCTTGAGGAGGTAATCTTTAACAAAGGCAGCTCCGCAGAATGTCGCATTTAAACGGTCGTTCCGAAATCGGAGTATGTATCCACCATTTGTGAATCTGCAAGCCGGAACTGTCGGCGTAAGTTTTACCGCAGATATCGCACCTGAGTGGTCGGGATTCAGATGCCTTAGGCAATGTTCATATAGTCGTTGCCGTTTTCCGAACTTTTTATCGCAGCAAATTACCGTATGTCGTCATGTTGTGGACCTTCAGAGCGTGATAGGACAACTTATTGTACGTTTCACCAACAAAGTCACACTTGGAGCAATTTAGGGCGACATACTTTTTAATCAATTCGTCCTCTTTGGCTAAATCTTCCGCCGTCCGTTTCAGTTTCGTAGCTTCTGGCTGAAGCTCTCCAGCCATTCTCCCATAGCCACATCTTGGTTGGAACTTTCCCAAACTGATGATGACTGAGGTTGTGATTTTCCAAATTTCTCGTGCTGAGGAAATACTTGTTGCAAATCGAGCAATGGTGGTTTTTCTTCTCGACTTCCTCGTGCCACTTTATGTGACTGTTCAGAAGATCTTCTGCAGCGAAAGCTTTCGCACACTGGTCGCATTTGAATTGCTTTTGATCCTCTGGCGTATGAACCAGAAACATGTGATTATCGTAGCTACTTTTGTCCTTGAAGATGCAATTGCACTCCACACAACGGCTGCGGTCGCTCTTCGTTGGTTCGTGATTCCTCAAATGCTCCGCCAATGCCGTTTTGGTGGACCACTTTCGATTGCAGCAGTACACGTAACCGTACGTATCGTGGACCTTCTTGAAATGTATTCTTAATCTATAGAACGATTCGAAAACTTCATCATTATCTACGCCTATTTCTGCACATTTGTGGCATGTAATGTCCATCTCCTGACGTATATATTCATTCATTTCTTCATTATCGGCCTTCTCTTTCCTAAGCTTCGTCTTTTTGGTTCGTTTGATCGCGGCTCGCTTCTTTTTTCTCGCTGCCAGTCGTCTTGCAAGAGGAACGTCCGAATCGGATGTCTCTGTACTATCTTCGAACAAGTCATCGTTCCTCGGCTCTTCCTCCTCATCCGAACTGGCTTCAATATCCTTCTCAACCTGTAGCATCTCCCTCTCTGTCTCTTCCTGCTTTACCTCCACTTTACAAACTGCTTCGACAAAAACCTGACCTCTTCCCGTGTCATCCATCGAAATATCATCCTCTTCCACTCCATAGACCACCAATTCCTGCTCGGCTCTACAGTCCGTTTCTGTTTTGATTTCCGCTGCCTCCGTTGTCTCGTGGTGGACCTTCTCCACATCGCAGTAAAATTTGTGGAATTCGTCTATCTTCTCCCAGCAACTGGTGCACACCGTTTTGTTCCAGTACTCGGCTCGCGTGAACCAAAAGTGCTTAGCAAACACGGCGGCCACATCTTCGCCGCTTACATTGTCCCGGTCAGCGATGCACAGGAAGTTATCCGTCCGTCGGAGGCAGGTGAAGCAATCCTCCAGCTGCCCACCGGATGCCGTCATGGTGACCAGTTTCTGGATCCACTAAATCGTTAAATTTACTTCAATGACGAGTTGGACCGACCAGCCAGCCCCAGCAGTGACAACGTCAAACAATAAAAAAATTATTTCTTCAAAATAATAGAATGCAAAAGTTGCAGCCAGAACGATGTGACAGATTTTGACATCCTTGTAAACAGACCCAATGGGAAAACTACGGGCAGGAAGAATGCAGTTTCACCGACACTGGGAAAAAATGCGTGGTTGTATCGACAATTAAATCATGGTCAAGAGGACTATTGCATATAATGGTTACAATAACCGTAAAAATGGTCGAATTCCCCACGTCCATGGCATTCTTGACAATGGGACTATTCCGACCTTCTAGTAAATTTTGAATCGACTATTTCTGAAGGTGGTTTTGACTATGATCATAGTCGATTGCAGATCACTATATACAGTCATAGTCATCCTAACACCCCGTTCAGACTACAGCCGATATTACGTGATATAGGCTATCTTGATATCAGCAACTATACATATTTGCGCCTTTGTTTTGATTTGCTGTGTGATTTTGACAGAATATTTGAGAGTGTGTTCGTGTGAGCTCATTATGAGGGGCGCATTATTAAGCTTGGGACCGATGTGCTATTACTGACTGAGCCATGAAAAAAATCGTATTTGTGGACCTACTGGTCTTAGAGTTACTCTATGCTACTACGGTGATTAATTATTTTTCAACAAAATGTCGGCATATTTCAAGTTTACTGATCAACTACTCTGAGAAAAATTCTATCGTTATACCGACAATTAAATCATGGTCAAGGTGACAATTGCATATAATGGTTACAATAACCATGAAAATAGATGAATTCACCACGTTCATGGCATTCTTGACTATGATCATGGTAACGAGGACTATTCCGACATTATGGCAAATGTTGGATCAACTATTTTTAATGGTATTTTTTACCATGATCATAGTCGGTTCAAAATCACTATGCTGCAATAGTCATCCTAACCCCAATAATGGTAAAATTGACCATCAAATTCCTCTCTGTGTACGGCAATCAACTTTACCGATAACAGATTTTTGATTTAAGTGTGTACTTATCGCATACGCTTATGGCCCAAACGTAATGTGGACGGAAACGGTACGGAAACGACAAGTTTGGCAGTAGTCGCAAATGACGTCGATATGTCCAATTGGAATCAACTTGGATCTAATCAGTTTTCTATCTGGCAAGCAGATTTAGTCAGATTGGGCTATTCCGCTGCCGTTATCACTGCGCGCGAGCCTTTAATATCATTGTTTACAATAGACTTCTCGAAGTAAGATGCCACTAATATTGGCGTGCTGCTTAACACGTATAGGATCGATTTGTTTATTGTTTTCAAGAGATCAGCTGTCAAAGTGTTCAGGTTGACAGCGGTTTGTTTTTTATTTTCAACCAGCAAAACGATTGTATTAGTGAAAATGCTTACTAATACTTTTGGGCACTTCCCGGAAAAAATTACGCAAACAATTACAATACAATAATACAAAATAACCTTGAAATCTTTTTCCGACAATACACACTTAGAAAATTTTACAGTATTCGGTAATTTTTTACCGAACTTTCAACAGCTGAACAGTTCGGTAATCCAATTTAACGGACTTCGGTAAAATTTCACCGAAACCCGGTAAATTCGATTACCGAACGTTCAGCTGTTGAAAGTTCGGTAAAAAATTACCGAATACTGTAAAATTTTCTAAGTGTGTAAATCTTATTGTTCGTGAATCAGATAAATGAAAAATACATACTGCCATTACAATAGATCTACAATTTACTGCGATTGTATGACTTTTCCCGGAAAACCATTTCCCGGAAAACCGTTTCCCGGAAGACCATTTTCCAGAATAACATTTCCCGGAACAGACCTTTTCCCGGAAATACTTTTCCGGAATATACCATTTCCCGGAAACCCATTTTCCGGAATTTTTGTTTACACCGAGAATGTGATTTTTTTTTCTATCTTTATTATTTTAATTTCAATCAATGCCCTATCTAGTTTTGCGAAACATAAATACCAAAAAAAAACTGAAACTTAAGAATATTAGTAATTATCTGAGCATATTTTTTTTTTTGAAAGAACAACTCATGCTTGAAAGAAAGAAAAATATCTGACAAATACCAATCAGCAGTTTAAAATACAATTCATATTAACATTTTGTTCTTTCGAACACGTACAATTTGTTATTGCATTAAATTTTTGTTACAAAAGCGATTGCAAAGCTATTCGAATAAATGCAAAATGTTATGCGAATAAACTTGTACAGCAAAAATTTTAATGCCAACATTCCTAAAACTAATGTGCATGCTCTCGGTGAGTTATTTTAGCTGATGATGTGGTAGTTACATTTTAAGGTTTTTTGATTTCTACTATAATTAAAAAATCTATTGGGGCGACGTCAATTGTAAACCGATTCAACATCTAAAAGTAAACGTTTATAAATATGTAACCGATACTAGATATTCTAAAAGGTCTGATCATAGTCAAGCTGGGGCGAATTAAGAAACTTATGCAGTGAATATAAAGGGGCTGCCGCTTCATCACCCCCGCGATGGGGGGTTGTGCCGCCCCCCAAGCCCCCGCTGCATAGGATCGAAATTTGAGTGAGGAATAAACCCTATGCAGCACTGTGCTATTTGTTCTTGGATACAAGGAGACATATTGTTATATAGTTAAGCCATAAAAAAAGCAATATGAATGTTTCATACAATATACGATACATTTGTTCTATGTACAAAATCCGTATTTACGAAACGTGAAAATTTTCAGTTATAAATAGACTAAATCAATCGGAGGTATGGATAATAGACTGTACGTTTTCCTCAGCTCCACACAATTTCGAACAAATTTTTATAATTCTTGGAAGCATTGGAGATGGTGCTCTAAGGAAGTTCGCTTCTTTTGTGCACTATTTACTGCCATGCAAAAGGAAGCAGTATACAAAAGGGCACTCTTTCTATAATTTCTGTCTGTGTGAATATTTCTGTCTGGGCAAATCAAAATAAAACATGAACAGTCTAAAAAATGAACATATTTGGTCGTGAGAAATAAATTCGTGGGAAATGGTACATTCCGGTATGTGAGGTTTCCGGGAAATTATTCATTCCGCGAAATGGTTTTCCGGGAAATGGTCTCTTCCGGCAAATGGTCTTCTGGGAAATAGTTATCCGGGAAATGGTTTTCTGGGAAATGTCGTACAATCTACTACTGCATATGCTAGTATTTTTAACAATTGTGAAACAATACAGTTAATAGTAATTGACTCCGATTTGTAAGGAAAAAAATGATTTTTTCTATATTTAAGATACATAACAACCCCCCTTTTCTATTGTCGATGTCTCAATTTACGTTAGATTTTATTGTGGGAACAATAACTCCTATTGCCATCTTATCGTTGTGAACAATGCTATCAATTGTTCATACTATAGATTCTATTGTACGGTTACAATACATTTAATTGTAAACCTGAGAATTTTTTATTCAGGTGTCTTGAATTCCCGAGTTTGAGGGGTTGTTCGTTGTGAGTAATGTATTAGGGTGGGTCCAATGTGCTGGCAATTTCTGAGCCAAAAAATATAACCATTTTCATCTGAACTACCGGTCTCTGTTTTTAAATGAATGGATAAATAAAATTTGAATTTTCAAATAAGGGAGCGACCCAGGCGTAGTGGTTAACATCCATACCTCTCACGCCAAAGTCACGAGTTCGAATCTCACCCCCGGACAAGTTACGAAAATACCCAATAGGTAATTGAATGACTACGACGGGAGATGAACCAGCCAAGGGCTAAAAATCTCGATAATGAAGAAAAAACAAAAAATTCAAATACTATTTTTTTGCATTCAATACAAGCAAACTTTCTGATGACTTGATACCTTATGTATATAAAAACGTTGGTCGTGGGCTATCATTTCGTTCCTTTCGTTAGCACTGGACCATCCATCTGTCAAATTATCCAAACAAGAAAAGTGGGCAGTGTTTCTGTTTTCTCGAGCTAAGCGTAAATTTCTCAAATTTTGATAGATTTCCGTCGAATTGGCCGTCGTTTCAATTCGTAAATATCGCGCAATGGCTGCAACGGAACCGGAGCAGTGCTTTACGTGCTTCCGCCGAACGGACAACTTTATTCGCATCACCGAACAGGACGGTGTCAGCGGTGAAGATTTGCAGGCGATCTTCGCCAAACACTTTTGGTTTACCGTTAGTTGACGCGATGTTGTAATGGGCTCGAGTGAAAGCTGATTTTTTTTTTATTTTGTAGAAGGACCAGTTTTACAACAAAATGGTATGCACCACTTGTTGGGAGAGGATTGATGACTTCCATCGATTCTACTGCGACGTTGAGAAAATGCATACCATCGAATTGATGGTGGTTAAGAAAGAGTTGCCCGACGAAGTCGAAGACGATACAACAGGGAAAATAGAGGATGAGAAAGATCAACTGAATAGGTAGGGTATTATTTTTTTAGCACGGCACTAGATTTTAAAGTACTCGTACTGTTTTCAGTGAGGTTTTTGCCGAAGCGTTGTGCAAAGTGGAACACGCGGAGGATGTTTTCGACTCTTCTAGCGATGAGGAGGAAGAAGACGACGACGATGAAGATGAAGACGAAGATTATGTGGTGCCCAAAGATAAGAAAGGTTCCGAGTCAGAGTCTGAAGTACCGCTGGCAAAGCGAAAGGCCACCCGAAAGTCACACGATTTAGCCGAAATAAGAAGACATCACATGTTTACGTTTAGCTGCAAGTTATGCATTGATGCTAAGGCGGAAAATACCGACCCGTTTCCAACATTTTATCGCCTGAGTAAACATTTTCGCGAAGTACATAAGACCCCATCTTTCGTTATGTGCTGCGGACGTAAATATACCAGCCGCCGAGGATTGGGACAACATTTCAAAAAGCGTCCGAGTTTAAAGAAAAGTACGAAGCGCTGTATTGAGTGTAATAAGTATTTCCGAAGCGAAAAAGGACTAGCCAAGCATTTGTTCTTGATTCATACACCGGAAGATCAGAAGCAGTTCAAATGTGACCTCTGTTTAAAGGCATTTGCCGATGAGGAGCTGCTTAGAATTCACATCAATTGGCATTTCCAGGTTCAGCAAAAGGATCACTATTGTGCGGTATGTGATCGATACTTTATCAGTGCTATCAACCTGAACAGCCACAACGAGATGCAGCATCAAACACCGTCGGCGGTAACAAAGCCGGTTCTTGAAGATGATGCATCTAACGATTCGGATCAGTCGGAATCGGAATCAAAGGTCAAAGGAACGCCCGAATCCATTGCCAAAGAGGAGGAACTTATTCACAAGGTTCTAACTCTGAACTGTTCCTCGTGTGATGTCGTCGCCGATACATTCCAGCTACTTAAGAAACACGGTCGAGAAGCCCACGGCATGAAAATGATGACAATCATCTGCTGTGAGCAGCGATTCAGTCGACGGTCCCGTCTTTACGAGCACTGCTTAATCCATTTGAAACCGGACGCTTTCCGATGTGACGTCTGCAGAGAAAGGTTCCCCGATAGTAGTGCACTGCGGCATCATAAATGGTGGATGCATGCTCCGGCGTCGGAACGACCATTCAAGTGCGACATTTGTGGAAACAAATTCATGAAGGAATATTTACTCAAGCAACACATTCAACGCCATGTTGAGCAAGAACGAAAGGTGTTCCAATGCCAGCAATGCGACAGGGGCGCTATCAACCGCTTCACAGCTCCGGGCTCATATGCAGTCTCTACATGGTGAGGCAAGTGCCTGGGTTTGTGATGTCTGTGCCAAAGGTTTCTCCCATCGGTCTGTATTGGAACGTCATCGACTGTCGCACACACCGGAGGGCTTGGCCAAAATGATGGAACAATGTACAAACTGCAAACGATGGTATTCCAATCGAAAGAGTTTCATCAAGCATAGGCGGCGCTGCGGAGTGGCACAGCCGGTCAAGTGCGACCAATGCGATCACACGGCAGTCAATGATATAGCCCTCAAGACTCACCAAAAACTAAGGCACACCGATCAGCCCAAGTATCCGTGCACTTACTGCGGAAAGGAGTTTTCCCGAGAGCTGCGACTGAAGGTTTGCATACTGGCCTCCGGTAGCAATTGAAATGGTTTCATTTTTCGATTCTCTTCCACAGGAACACGAAGCAAACCACGCCGGCATTGTTTTGTACAAATGCGAATTCTGTCCGAGAATGTGTAATTCTAGCTCGAATATGTATACCCACAAAAAGGTGCATCATCCGGAGCAGTGGGCCCAAAGGTTGGCAGCGCGATATGGTCCACCACCGAGCGTGCCACAGTAAGTGTGTGTGTGTGTGTGTGTGTGTGTGTGTGTGGGTATGTATATTTTAACTCAGCTATCCTGCCGCCAGGATCAGGGTAGAGGCTCTATGATTAAGTTGGGTCAGTATGTTGTTTGAGATTTTGAGAAGTAAAACATGCTTTTCATTTCTGAAATTGAGTACGCGTGTTTCGAAAGAAACGTCCTTGTTGTGTTTGCCCAGCGTATTAATGCAGGCTGTGCGAAACTAGCACCGATCGTCTTGCCGCGAAATTTTCCCCAGCGCACCGATAAAATGTACTCATTCACAGTCCGAAGTAGTGGAGAACACATAGCAACGACAACGCCGACACAGCATCTGTCGTGAAAGGTAAAAGTCGAGCATAGGTGAGACTCGATTGAATACTTGTTGTAATCTACCGATGGCATCGTTCATGCTTCACTTGCTTTGGTGTAGAGGCAATCTCAGCATCTTGTTGTTTCGCTGTTACCTCCAAGGTTGCAGCGCATTCTATCTTCGATGGTATAAATCTAGGGTTGTCTCACTGATATCGAGCGCAGCAAATTTGAATCAGATTGCAGTCACTTCCAAGTGAATAATCTCGATTTCCTCGATTTGCAATTTTCGATCGATCAGTAGCACGATCAATTTCATTGTTTTGTTTATCTCAAATTCCACCAGGCTGCAAAAATATTTAATTGAGAATAACTTTTCCCCGAAGGTTCTTCTCGTTGAGGATGGCACACGGGGACAGCAGCAGGTACAGTACGATCATATTTCCAAATCACTAACAGGACACCATTTTTTTTTGTTGGGGCGTAGAATCACTGCGTCCACTGAGTTGAACTTTTGTGATAAACAGGACACCATGATGGCATACTTGTTGTGGGCTTTTACGAGGCGACTGATGCATTCAAGGTAGTTGACGACATTGAAAGCAACTCTATCGTGGATACAGCATATGTTCAACTAGCACTTTCATTAACAAAGGGTACAGCACCATTTGTACTGCAATATTTTGGAACGGATAATTCTTTCAATTCAGTGAAGAACCGTGAAGAACGTGAAGAACCGATGGATTTACACAGAGCGTGAATTGAAGGGAAACGGCATAGAAGTAATTGGTTATACAACCGACAGCGATCCTAAGGCTTTGGAAGCAATATTCGAGCGAATATCTTTGCTTCCACAAGTCGAAATGTTGCTTTGGAGACAGTGGTTTATCATGCACGAAAGAACCGAACCACAGTATGCTCAAGATACGATATACTTATGTAATAAAATACGAAGCCGCTTTCTCAAATCAAACGGCAGTATGGAAATTGATAGGTGATAAAGCTACAATTGGTGAAAAAAATCATTCATTTAACTTTCTATTCCACAGAATGTTAGATGATTACAATAGCACACTTGCAACAGCTTGTTGAGCGACACTTAAAGGACAAGCATACATTAGTGGCTAATGATTTGAAACCTTGTGATCGTATGATATTCAATCCAACTGAAAAAATCACGAAGAAGGAAGCAATCGATTATCTCAAAAAAACATGTACAAGGCTCCAACGGCACAGCCGCACTGTTAGGAGCGATGTCTAATATTAATATGAAGTTTAATGATAAAAAGTTAAAGCCACTAGATCGAATTTTTGAAATATGGTTTGTGTTCCTCACTTCATATCTATGAAATATTCAATATAAGTAATTTTTGCACAATATTAGGTTTGCACAGGTAATTACACTGAAGGTTTTTTACGCGATTTTTAAAACTTTCTTTCAAAAAACGACGTAAAGAAAGTCAAGGAAAGAAACATTATATTTCATATTCATATTGAAAGAATATGGTCATAAAAATGTATTGGTGGTGGAAAAACATGGTTCCAGTAACATTGGCCACCGGGAATCTGCTACAAATGGATAGAGGTTGTTAATTCAATGTGTGAGCAAAACAGTCCAGAGTAGTTATACACTGAGAAAATTTATCGTATGGCCGCCATAAGATACACTTATGAAATTTCGACATAAGGAAAAACTTTGAAAATCATAAGATGTACTTATGAATTGACGTCAGTGGCGATGTTTATTTTTTCATAATATGGTCTTTGATTTTTCATAAGATAATCTTATCAAGGAGCCTCTATTTTATTTTAGGAATTTCATAAGCCATTCTAATGAAATTCTATTTCTGTTCACTTCTGTTCGACTTCAAAAAAACGTATCAACGTTGAAACCCGTTTTCCCAAAATGCAATTTTGTTTACAGCATCAGCACGCATTTTGCTGGGTCGGTATTATTCATGTTAGACATTTTACTATTATGAACCGTGCAATTAAAGGATATTAGTATATTCTATCAATCGAAAATAAATTTATTTCTATATAAAAACTTATTGTCTATTTCGTGTACTCTGAAGAGGAACCATCTATTGTATGAATATGTATTAAACTTAGTGATGTGATGTGATGTGTGATGTTTAATAAGAACCCACCATCAGTGCAAGGATTACCTATGGCTGCAGGACTATTCTCAGCAGGTTGTTCTGAGAGAATAGCCTACGTGATGGCTTCTTGTAGCAGGGTTAGCCGATCTCAGTGAGGACCTTCGGAAGACTACGGCCAGAAGGCCGTGTGTCTTTGCATGACAAGGGACTGGCGACTCCACGAACCCTTGTCCAGTCAACAAATCCTTCGACTGCCTTAGGCTACCCCCCCAGGGAATCCCCGTTATATAGTTGTTAAAGGAACAGTAGACATTTTTAGCATAAATGATTTATAAAAAGTTAAGACAAAATGAAAATTTCACGGCTATACTGAACTTTAGATTCAATTAACACATTTATTTTTGTTTTTATTTGCACTAGTAGATGTACTGGGATATTGCAAATTTCTACTGTTCCTTATAAAATAGTTGTGGGCAATAAAATGAGGAAAAATCTCACAAAATAAAGAATACTTACATTTTTCGTTGTAGGGTAAGACTTCAGCATGCTATCTTACCGCGCTGGCTACATTGCTTTGGTGGGACTGCCTCCTAAGGTATAGCTGACGAGATGCAGCGTTTCTTGCTCAGCCGCTGGTGAACAGACCTCCTTGGTGGACAGACGCTCGGCACGCACCTCCTCAATCTAGCTGAAGTCAGAAGGACAACAGTGCCCAGGCTGCACTACCAGCTAAGTACGCAACCCTTAGCTGGCGGTCTTTGTCATCTGTTGACCCGTGGAAGCATGAGGTAGGAACTTGTGAGGACCAGAGCTATGTTGCGGGACGCACGCTCCATCACAGTTGTCGACTCACCATTTTGCAACCCATGAATATGTATTAAACTTAGTACATTTAAACGTACATCTTCTGTGGCAAGATAATGTTCATTTTTAAACAACAGTTCACCTCTAAACGTGCTTAGAACGGAAATATAAATCGGTAGGTCTGACAGTAATTCACTTTCGGTAGCCATTTTTGTTTTTCACGGCACTTGAGTTATTTTCACATTGTTGTGACACAAGGTGTTCGATCGATTAAATGGACTGTAATTATTTCTTCATTTTTTTGAGCTTCACTAAAGACAAAAAACACGTCGTGCTTTCTCTAGCGTCGAATAATAGTTTCTTTTTTATTTCAAGGTTTTGGTATACAGAAGGTGCAGACAAATAAAGAGGTTTATAAAAAGAGTTGGGAAAATATCCACAAGGTTCGGCAAACATCATCCCCGCGTTGAAATGATCTATTTCAATCATCCGAATTTACTACTACGTCTAGTGGAAGAAGAGATATTTCCGTCACACCTCGCTTACATACACCCTTGGCGGTGCGCAGAGTTACAACCCTGGTGATATTATCGTCGCCTGGGTGGATCTGGATAATTCTACCGAGTTCCCAGTGCATCGGCGGATTATTAGCGTCATTGATGAGCACCAGAGCACCTGGTTGGATCTTGGTGATCTTGAACCACTTCTGGCGGTTCTGCATTTCTGGCAGGTACTCTGAAATCCACCGCTTCCAAAAATGCTGCTGCATGGCCTGTACAAGTTGCCACCGTGAAAGCGTCGACAGTTTCAAATTGGTATACGACGGCTCAGGAATCGATTGCATCTGACGTCCTACAAGAAAGTGAGCAGGAGTTATGGCGGTAAAGTCATTTGGGTCATCCGAACACGGTGTTAATGGTCTCGAGTTGAGTACCACTTCGATTTGTACCAATACAGTTGACAGCTCCTCGAAAGTTAGCTTCTGATTACCAACAACCCTCTTCAAATGGTGCTTGACCGATTTTACACCGGCCTTCCAAATTCCACCGAAGTGTGGACTTCTCGGTGGAATGAAACTCCAGGTAATTGCACGGCCTCCACAAAACTCAGTAAGCTGCTTGATGTGGTGCTCTTCAGCAAACAAATTGCTCAACTGTTCCAGCTCGGATTCTGCGCCAATAAAATTTGTCGCATTATCCGAGTAAATCTTGCTGACCGGTCCTCGTCGTCCTGTAAATCGTCTCAAAGCAGCTAGAAAGGCATCAGTCGTTAAGCTGGACACAAGCTCAAGATGAATGGCACGTGTGCTAAGGCAAACAAAGAGGCAGATGTATCCTTTCGTGATCATTGGCTTGCGTGCTTGGGTAAGAGATTTTATCAAAAATGGTCCCGCAAAATCAACACCAAAGTGAGAGAAAGCGGGAGCAGGTTGCACTCGGTAGGATGGGAGGTCACCCATCAACTGCATTGTCTTCATTGGATTTGCTCGGAAGCATGGAATACATTGTCGAATCACCTTTCGGATGGTATTCTTCACATGGAGAGGCCAAAACCTTTGGCGTACAATTGCAAGAAGGGCCTTCTGTCCCACGTGAAGGTTACTCAGATGCTCGTGACGAATCAGTGCTTCGGTCAGGGGTGTTTTGCTGGTAATAGCATTTGAGGCGACTATCGTATGGCACGAAAGCCCGTTTGATTCGTCCTCCGACTCGGAGAACGCCGTCTTCTGAATCAATGAATGGGTTGAGGTTTCGTAGACGATGCTTAGCATCATTTCCTTCCTTGAGCGCCAGCAATTCCGGTTGGAAAGCTTCTCGTTGGACCAAACGTACAATTAGCTTCAAAGCCTGATCCCTTTCTTGAACAGTAAGCAACCCTTTCGTCAGCATCTTCTTCTTCGAGATAATATAGAAGGCAAATCGAACCACATATCCCATGATGCGTTGAAGTTTCTCGAAATTCGAAACCATCTCAAAAATCGGCAGCCTCTTCACGGAAGCTGTCACAGCCAAACAGGTACTCGGTCGCATCTCGGGAAGTTCGCGTTCAGGTACGGGTGGTGGCTCTTCAATAAGTATTACGGGTTGTTGCAGTATTGCGGGCCCATTCCACCATAAGCTACGATGAATTAAATTCTTCGGTCGTTCGCCTCGCGAAACGAGGTCGGCAGGGTTATCATTCATCGAAATATATCGCCAATTGAATTGATTCGTAAGTTGCTGTATTTCAACAACCCTATTCGCTACAAACTGCTGAAGAACAGCTGGGGACCTTTGAATCCAGCTCAACACGATCGTCGAATCACTCCACAGCGTTACAGAAGTAAACTGCAATTCCATGGCAGCAATTGTTTTGCCTGCCATACGAGACAGAAGCAAAGCGGCGAGGAGTTCCGCTCTTGGAGTAGTAATGGCCTTATTCTTACCAGATTTCTTCGGGAGAATTCGAGATTTGCTACACACAAGTTTCATCGTTACATAACCGTTTGATTGTATCAGCCGTGTATACAGGCACGCACCATACGCTTCATCAGAGGCGTCACCGAAGCCATGAAGTTCAACGAGTTTCGTATCGTCATGCAGAATCCACCGTGGTAGTTGGAGATCATTCAGTTCACAAAGTTCTTCTCGAAAATCACGCCAGCATTTTGCAATGAGTTCCGGTACTTCTTCATCCCAGTTGAGGTTCAGTAATCCAACTTCACGAAAAATCAATTTCGCTGTTGTAGCTACCGGTCCGCAGAGACCCAGTGGATCAAAAAACTTCGCTATTTCACTGAGTATCTTTCGACAGGTCATTGACTGGTAGTCCTCTTCAAGTGGCGGAATACTGAACGAAAAACAATCCTGGAGAGCACACCACACCACACCCAGAGTCTTCACGACTGCCCTGTCATTTGCATCCTCCAAATCGAATGTAGTACTCCAGAGGTTCTTCGGGATCTCTTCCAGGATTCCTGGTTCATTAGAGCACCACTTATGCGCATCAAAACCACCACTTCGCAGCAACTCCAGTAGTTCTTGGCACAATCGTTTGGCTTCCTCAATCGTATTCGCTCCACCAAGAGCATCATCCATGTAGAAGGATTTCTTCAGTGCTGCGGCTGCCAAAGGAAACTGTTCCTTGCCGTCATCAGCTAGTTGCAAGAGTGCCATCGTTGCAAGGAACGGTGACGAAGCCATCCCGTACGTTACCGTGAGCAATTCGAATACCTTTAGCAGCTGTGTGGAGTCATCTCTCCAGAGTATGCGCTGGAATGGTGTATCATCCCTGTGCACTAATACTTGACGAAACATCTTCAGTATGTCAACAATAAAAACGAATCGATAACAGCGGAAGTTCAGTAGAATCGACACCAAATCCCTTTGGACAATTGGCTCCAACCTTCAACGTTTCGTTGATTGAAACTCCGGTCGTCGATTTCGCGGAGCCGTCAAAGACCACTCTCAATTTCGTTGTGGTACTACCCGGCCGAAGAACACAATGATGTGGCAAATAATAAGCAGACCCTGGCTTCTCGCTAGGGCTTATTTTAACTTCCTTCATATGTCCGACTAGTTCATACTCATGGATAAAGCTTTATATTCTCCCTTCAGGTCGGGCCTCTGGTCTAGACGTCGTTCCAGACTTAGGAATCGTTTTGTTACCATCTGGAGTGTATCTCCCAGTTCACTCTTTCGTTCATTGAATGGAAGTCGCTCTACAAATCCTCTATCCTGTAAGCGTTAAAAGGTGCTGTAAAAGTGCTGATTGCAGTGGTTGTTAGTGGTCGTTGAAACTCCTTTCAAATCTTCAGCTCCTTCGATCTCCCAGAAGCGTTTCAGTAAGTCACCCAAATCGTCGACGGTGGTGCAGAACGTACGGGCAATAACGGGTGTTAGTTCCGAAACCATTCCTCTAATCACCCATCCGAGTGCAGTTGCTCTGAGTGAAGGAATGTTCTCAGCAAGGGTGATATGATCAATCTTAATTAAATCCCAGAAAATATCTGCTCCTAGAAGCATATCAACCCTACCTCGTTGATTGGGGGTAGGGTCAGCGAGTTCGACGTGGGTTGGCAGATTCCAGTTCGTTATGTCAATCGACTTCACCGGCATGTCACCAGTGATCTTCGGGGCAATCAGCAGTTCAAGTTCGGCCGAAAAGTTCGACACGCGAGACTTAACTATCGTCCGCACTACGTGACGGATTCGTGTGGTACCTCCATTCAGACCGCTAACTTGATAGTCAGCACGGTGTTTCGTGAGTGCCAACTGGGTAGCGAGTCGTTCCGTTATAAAATGATTCTGGGAGCATGAATCGATCAGTGTTCTGCACGGATGAGGGACACTACCACAACCGTTAACCAGCACTACAGCAGTCGTGAGAAGGGTTTGCTTCTGACGTTGGTCAGTTGACATGCACAAAGCCACACCTTGGCTCTTGCGTGCCGTTTCAGCAGACGCGACGCTGCTCGTTGTCGATTCATCTTTGGAGCACCCTTCTTCCGCTTGCTTCGATGCTACCGGTGGTGTCACAATGCTTTCTTCTTTCTTGGTGTCTTCCTGATGCATCAACGTATGGTGCTTCTTACCGCATTTGCGGCAGGAGCTCGAAGAGGAGCATTCAGTAGTTCGATGCCCTTTCGCCAAGCAGTTGAAACACGAACCTGTTCTGCGTAGCGAGGCTATATTTTTCGCTCACACTTTTTTCTTGAAATTTTCGCATTTATAGAGTTCATGGTTATTGCTGCACATTGCACACTTTTGTTCGTTTGAAATCACTAGTGTCTTTGATTTTGTCATCGTTCGAACCGGTTTCGTAATTTCGATTCTTGAAGTGTTCGATTCTACTTTTTCCATTACTCGGCAACGCAGCTTCAGGAATTCGATGGTCTCGACATACGATGGTAGCACCCCGGTCCCTGCTTCGATTCCCACACCTTGCGTGTATCTCTATCCATCTTTGATGAAAGTTGATTTATCAACATCTGCTCTCCCAAGCCATTCACAGCGAGTTCCAGGTTTTCCAGTGCCTGGACGTTCTTGACGCAAACATCAACCAACTTCCGAAGCTCAGTCGAGCTATCATTCGAGATTTTTGGCAGAGCAAAGATGGCTTCGATGTGCTTATCGATTATAAGGCGCTTGTCTTCAAATCGGTCGGAAAGAATCGCCCAAGCTGCCTCGTAATCGCCGTTGTTGATGATATCTTGGTCAATAATTCCTGCTGCCTTCCCAACCAGGGCGTTACGAATGTGGTACAGCTTGATAGCGGGTGATTCCGTAGCGTATCGCGCCATCACGTTCCTGAACATGGACTTGAACGAATACCAAGTCTCGTAGGTCCCGTCAAAGGTAGGCAGTGGGACGGTTAGCGGAGGGATAAACTGCTGCGGCATAAGAGCAGAAGACGTCGATGCAACTGCTAAGGGAACCGGAGGAGCCATGCTCCAGTTTCGGCATGGCTGCTTCTAGCAGCACACTCAATTGAATCGAGAGCTCATTATAAAGAGTCTCGAATTCCACATATCGTTCTTCTTGTTCACGTCGTCGTTCATCAGAGAGAGGAAGGGCATACATTTGGTTTTGAAACGCATTATATTCACTGTAACAGTTCTCTACAGTCTTTGTGTGCAGTTTCAGAAAGTGCACATTTCTGAGGTTAGGATTTGGAGCAGCTTCACTAGGCGCAATTGCATTTTTTACTCTTGTCAATTTGCCCTTAACCGCCCCTCTCTGATGAACGAGAGCCTTAAATGTTTCTTCCATCACTCGCGATTCTTCTTTCTTCCTTTGCGCAGAACGTTGTTCACTTATCGGTGTGGATTCGATTTTATTCGATCTTTCAGGCGTTCTGAACATGTCCATTCATGTCCGTTCTTCAGAGTGCGCACGCCACTAACTTGTCGGTAGCATACACACACACTCGACCGAAACCAAGCTTCGCACGAATGTTCCACAAGAATCGAGTTTTCCTGATAGAAAACCCGTCAATTTTCGTTTTTTATCGCTTCGCGGACGTATCCGGCTCCATTAAGGACCATAAGATGTTCGATCGATTAAATGGACTGTAATTATTTCTTCATTTTTTTGAGCTTCACTAAAGACAAAAAACACGTCGTGCTTTCTCTAGCGTCGAATAATAGTTTCTTTTTTATTTCAAGGTTTTGGTATACAGAAGGTGCAGACAAATAAAGAGGTTTATAAAAAGAGTTGAGAAAATATCCACAAGGTTCGGCAAACACAAGGATTTTATAAGACCGCTTATGAAATAAAATATAAGGTCGTATAAATTTTGTTCAGATCGTGTGAAATCCATAATAATCATGATGAAAACATAAAAAAATAATAAAAAATCGCTTCATAAGGTAGATTTTATGAAAATCATAAGCATTTTTTGCCTGAGTGTAGAGTTTTCGTCGTCGGCAAAATTTCTCAGTGTGTCATTCGTCGTCTTTTGACATTATGATATTAGTTCCACATCATGCCGCAGAGATGGCGCTGCAGTCTATATTTTCTAAATTAAGCGCTAGAGATGTGTCGTCTTCGGCAAAGTTTCTCAGTATGTATCGTTTGACTTTGTTATATTAGTTCCACATTATGTATACTGTAGAGATGGCGATGCAGAATATCTATTCCAAATAATGTGCTAGAGAGTTTCCGTCCGTGGCAAAATTTCTCAGTATTCGTCGTCTTTTGACATTGTCATATTAGTTCTAAATCATGCCGAAAATATGGCAGCGATACGGTACGATCTGGATCTAACGTGATTATTTTGAATGTCTTTGTTATATACAATTAATGGCCCAAACACAATGATAACGGAAACGGAAAACGGCAAAGCCCGATCTGAGTATGCCTGCTTGTCGGAAAGAAAACAGGCTAGATCCAAGCCGATTCTAATTGGACATATTGAAGTCATTTGCGGCAACTGTCAAAATTGCCGTTTTCCGTTCCGTTTCCGTTATCATTGTGTTTGGGCCATTAATTGTATATAACAAAGGCATTCAAAATAATCACGTTAGATCCAGATCGTACCTCAGAGATGGCGCTGCCATATTTTCGGCATGATTTAGAACTAATATGACAATGTCAAAAGACGGCGAATACTGAGAAATTTTGCCACGGACGGAAACTCTCTAGCACATCATTTGGAAAAGATAATCTGCATTGCCATCTCTACAGTATACATAATGTGGCACTAATATAACAAAGTCAAACGACGACAAACAACATACATACTGAGAAACTTTGCCGAAGACGGCAAATCTCTAGCGCTTAATTTAGATTGATATTAAGCGTTTGTTTTTAACGTCGGTTTTTGAAATAACGCGGTTTTTTTACGTCGTATTTTGAAATAACGCGTTTTTTTTACACGGTACCATTACACTATAAGATATCAGGCGGACGAAAATCGGAAAAGTGACCTTCACCAAAACTTTTTTTAAATTTTTTTATCAAAAGTTAACATATAAATTAAGAAAACTTCAAAGTTTCAAGCCTCTAGCACTTTTCATTCCTGAGATATTAGATGTCAAAGTTGTAAGTTAGCGAAAAAACGTACTTTTTGCCGAAAAAATACGCTTTATCTCAAGTTAAATGTTGACCTGTTTTTATGAGATAACCCCTAGCTCACTATACATGATTGAAAAGGTAACAAAACTAGCTTTAAAAAATAATAATACGATAGGTTGTCATTCAGAAATAAAATCAAAAAAATCTTTAAGAGAAGAAAAAACATTAAAAAATTAGAAATTTCAACTTTGTTGAACAGCAACTTTTCCCCCCCGCATAACCCAGCAGCTCTGAATCAAGTGTGGGATGTATAATAACAAATTACGAAGGAAAACTCTGCGCAAACTTGCGCCATTTTGAAATCAGGCGGTTTAAAAATATGACCAGTTCGGTGCAATTCCATTATTTTAGGTTGATGAAAACGTATTTACTTTTTTGGGTGATTTTGGTAATTTCTGGCGATGGTTTAACCAAAATAAGTTATAAATTAACACTTTACAGAAAATTTCGACCATTTTTTGAAAAGGGCTGAACCTTTTTTAAATTTAAAATTATTAAAAATATGTTTAAAACAGTTTCTGCTATAATTGGTTATAAATAATAAAATCGGTATTATTATCATCGCATACAAGGGCTTCTACATGTTAACATGTTTTCCAATGTAAGTTTAAAGTTTACGTTCTTTTTGTTATTTTGTCTTGTTTTTAAATAATGTGTTTCCTGAATTTTTGCTGGTGTTGCTTTATTAATTTTCGTAAATTCGTTAATTCGTACCTGCGTGTATGTGGACCTTGCTGCCATCGACTCGCTTAGGTACTCTACTGGTAAGTACCTAGAGTACGATTTATTACCAGGAGTGGTATTTATACTGACAGTGTATTATTTGAAATCCCATAAACTACGGTTGAGTGCAAGTGTAAAAATGGATAATAGAGTTATAATTTCGTTGTTTGATTCTAAATTGACGCATAATGCGAATGTTGAAAGAGCTTTTAAATTTATTTGTGAAAACTATCCTATATCGGAGAAAAAACGTGAACGTCTCCAGGATAAACTATATAGGACCGCTTGTAAATAGCTAAAGCTAAAGTGGAATGAAGCTCAACGAAAACAGGAAAGATTCGAGGCATATTCTCGGGATTGGATAAATGGAGACTTCGGCATTGCGGAGTTCATCGAACAAGAACAAGATGCTCCTTCAACCTCGGCGTCATCTGCAAAGCGTGGAAGACCCTCAAAACCTTTTGCTGACCTGAGCGAAAGAGGAAAACGACGTGTCATTGACAACGAAAGCTTGGATCCCAAAGTAGACAGCATCGAAAAGGCTCTAGTAATGGCGAGAAGGACAGCTTACACTAGGAAAGAGATAAATTTAGTTAAAGTCATCGGCCTTATTCTAAGAAATCGAGGAGATTCTAGAAAAATGTTGTCGCTATTAACTGATCAACGTGGAATGATGTCACCCGAGGAAGCTTTTAGTTTTTTCATCGAAGCTGGATTTAGTCGATTCCAATACGAACTAATACACAGAGAATCACCGTCACGATTTCCACCTTACGGCGTCATCGGGGAAGTAAAAAAGAAATGCGCACCTCCCAACGAGTTCATCGAAGCAACCGCTTCAAAAAATTAGAGTAAAACTGCAGGCGCTTCTGGACAATACAGTGCATCGAATCGTGAAAATAATCGACGCAAAGCTGAACGAGTACATGGATTCTAACGAGCTGGATAGTGCTGAACTAATTCTATTATGTAGTTGGGGTATGGAAGGCTCAACCGGGTATTCTCAGTACCACCAGAAGCTGCCAGAAGGATGTCAGAATGATTCTGATGTATTTTCATCAACACCTACTCCAATTCAGTTATTCATGCATAATGATCGAAAAATGATTATGTGGTTCAAAGCTATGCCTCAAAGTATTCGATTTTGTAGGCCCATCATCCTTGAATTTATCAAAGAGAGTAAGGAGGTAATTCTTGCCACAAAAAATGACATTGAAAAAGAAATGAATGAATTGACGCCAGCGAAGGTCGAGCTTTTAAATGACAAAATAATTCTTGTTGATTTTGATTTTGTACTTAGCATGATAGATGGAAAAGTCCTCACGTATATTACAGGAAGTTCATCAATGCAAAATTGCCCAATCTGTGGAGCAAAGCCTAATGTAATGAACAGTAAAGAAAAGTTTGAAGAAGGATTTTTAACAAACGAAGATGCTCTACATTACGGTATATCTCCGCTTCATGCTTAAATTCGATTTTTCGAATGCCTTTTGCATATTGCATATAGAATGGATTTAAAAAAATGGCAAGTTTCACAGCCATTTAAAGAATTATACGAACAAAGAAAAAAACTGATAACGAAACAGCTTCATGAGCATTTTGGAGTCGGAGTAGATCAACCAAGATCTGGTGGTGCAGGTACAAGTACTACAGGTAACGTTTTTCGACGAACATTGGCAAATCCTCAGCTTTTAAGCAGAATTCTGAACATCGACGAAGAATTGATTGTGAGGTTTAGAAATATTTTAATTGCTATCAACTGTCAAGACCCAATAAACCCCGAAAAAATAGATTCGTATTGCAAGGATACCTACCGACTTTATCTGGAATTGTACGATTGGTATAAAATTCCTGCAACTGTGCATAAAGTACTCGCTCATGCCGGAGAAATTATTATGCATTCTCCAGCGCCGCTTGGTATATTAGCAGAAGAGGCAGCAGAAAGCCAGCACAAACAGTTACAGAAATACCGAACCCATCATGCTAGAAAGCTGGACTCAAGGCTGGACAACTTACATGATGTCTTCATTCGTGCCATGAATGAATCAAACCCATTCATCAGCTCACTTTGGATGGAGAAAAGACGACAGAAAAAAATGTTCTAGATTATCCAGATATCGTGAAAAGTTTTATGATTTTTGAAGATTCTGAAACACGTTCAACATCCGACACCGATAACTGCGATGCGTTGGAGGAACTTATGAAAACTGTCGATGAAGTTGATGAGGATTTTGTTTGTGATGAAACAGAAACATATTAAGATTAATGCAAATCGACAAAAAAAATATTGGAGTTGTTATTGTATATTCGTTTTGTAAAAATATATATATATATTTCTACCGTTATGTAAATAAATAAACTGAAGCAGATTATGAATTTTTTGTTGTTGCGTATTCTATACAAAGAAGTCATCTATTAATTTTGCTGGGGCAGACGGGTAAAGGGATCTTGTGTTTACGTTATTGATGGTTGGACCGAAAATCAATTCTTATTATTGCCGTTTCAGAGAAAAAATTGCATCAGGCGTCAGATTCAAATACCCGAAACTGACAAGGGAACGTTCATTAATTACGTCACGCAAAAATTGACTTTTTACACCCCCCCCTCCCCCCCTTGTCACGTTTTTTTGTATGGACCTTCAAATTTTTTTGTATGGATCGTCACGTTTTCCAAAACCCCCCCACAGCTATTTTGTTCAGCGATTACCTTGTACCTATGCATCGAGTTTGCTTGGTAATATTCAAATCATTGAAGGAAGCAACAGCTGCGGATGCTGCTTCTTCTTCTTTCTGAATATTCTATGCATGCTAAGTTTTCTGTGAAAAGGCAATATCTCTGTTTGGGACCATCCACAAATGACGTAGCATAATATTGATCATTTCCAGACCTACTTCGTAGCATATTATGTCATACCTAATGCATGGTACGTTTCTATTTCTGAGCCCCCTCCCATAATATATCACGTAATTTGTGGATGTTCCCTTAGAAAGATTGAAATATTATTATCATGATTTATCCTTTGAAATTAGAGTTTTAGTCACATCCGTTTTCAAGATATTATAGTTTTTTTTTTAAATCAATGGAAAGTTAAGCCCTTTTGAAAAGTTAATCCCGAAATGTTAAAAAAAGTATATTAACAACATATTTTGATAACATCAACCAAAGAAAACTCTACAAAACAAGAAAAAATGATCAAAATATTTTCGCCCGCCTGCTTGTATGGAAATCGCCCATAGTGCATTACCGTCGTAAAAAAACTTCAGTGTACCTACTTCCTAAAAGATTTCGGATGCTACATGAGCTTGAACTGAGTTCCTATTAGATGCAACGACTCACTCATCGGAATTCCTAACTAAGCCTATCGTTGTGGTGTTTCAGTTTCAGCGGAAGCTGAAGTCCCAGTTGCCTTTTCTATTAGACATATCGCCTTCAAGCTGGAACGAACTGCCACGCTTCTAGTGAACTGTTATTCAAATTTCAGTCGCAGCCAAAGAACTCATACTCGCTTAGGAGGAATCAGTTCGGGAATCAAGCAAAGTTGAAAACTGACTATATTCCGATATTTTAAGTCTATAGTCTTCAACGTCAGAATTCGTTTAACAGCAAAGTTTGAAACCGACAGAAAACAGAAGTGTGCGGTCTTTGGCTGCACTTCGCGAGCCTCGCAATCTGCGAAGGTCCAAGTGAAAGCGAAAGTGAATTTTATCTTGAATGAGCAACTGATGACACAATAGGGCGGTGATATCCCACTGTCCGTAAAATTCGAAAATCCCCAATTAACTTTTCGCATACAATATCACCATCGTATGCCTTAACATATAATATTCCAAAGCAAAGCTTATCTTCTCCGATCAGAAACAGCCTCCAGATTCCAACATCCATAAAACGCACTACCTAAAATTCCTCATACCCTGGCATGGGATACTTGGCACTATATACCTGCACTTCCGCTTTAAGCGCTTGTACCTTAGCATTGAGCGTCGCATCCTCATGCAGCACACGCTTGAAGTCCACCAGCTTCGGTCCCGATACGGCTGAGATTTCCTTCGACAGCTTCAATCCTCGATCGATGAAATCCACTACCTGTTCCATGTCGGATTCTACCAGACCTCGCGTTGTCAGAGCAGGTGTACCCAATCGGATTCCAGACGGGTTCAGAGCACTCTTATCTCCAGGTACGGTGTTTTTGTTGCAGGCAATGGAAATTTCCTCCAGGACGTACTCCGCTCGGGCTCCTGTGATTCCAGCCGGGCGCAGATCTACTAGCACCAGATGGACATCGGTTCCACCGGTCGAGATGCTGTAGCCGCGGTCCATTAGACCCTTGCAAAGTGCCTGAGCATTGCGGATGATTTGTACCTGGTAATCTTTGAACTCGGGCGTACGAGCTTGCAGCATACAGGTGGCAATGCCGGCAATCGCGTGGTTATGAGGGCCTCCTTGGATTCCGGGAAAGACAGCTCCGTTGATCTTGGCTTCCAGATCGTACATCACCTTTTCTCCGTTCAGTTTTACGGTGCGCACACCCTTGCGGAAGAAGATCACTCCTGCGCGGGGGCCTCGGAGCGATTTGTGCGTGGTTGTGCTTACCTGAAATGAAATCGTGGTTAATTAAACAGAAGATGGGTTTGAAAATAGGATTAACTCACCACATCGGCATACTCAAACGGC
Organism: Aedes japonicus; assembly: GCA_034211315.2. Classification (NCBI taxonomy): domain Eukaryota; kingdom Metazoa; phylum Arthropoda; class Insecta; order Diptera; family Culicidae; genus Aedes; species Aedes japonicus. The sequence goes on from JASCZW010008566.1 coordinate 40,705, forward strand.
GATGGGATGACTCCGCGGCAACCAGACCGGAAATGTGCGCCATATCGGCAAAAGGTAAGCTCCGTTGGCGTCGGCAATCTGACGGAACCGCTTGTAGTCCAGGCAGCGTGAGTAGCACGAAATGCCGGCGATGATGATCTTCGGCTTAAAGTTCTTGGCGCTCTCCTCGAGCTTGTCGTAGTCGATCAGCCCAGTGACCGGATTGACCTTGTAGGGCATGCTCTCGAAGAAGATCGACGTGGCGGAAATCTTCTTGGTAGCGGTCATGAATCCATGCGTCAGATGGCCACCATCCGGCAGGTCCAGGCCCATGATGCGTCCATGCGGTTCGATCAGTCCCGTGTAGACGGCAAAGTTGGCCGGCGAACCGGAGTATGGCTGCACGTTGCAGCCCCATTCCTCGGGGTTTAGACGATACGCCTCGAGGGCACGCTTCTGGGCCAGCAGTTCGATCTCGTCGATGAACTCGTTTCCACCGTAGTATCTGGGTGAAAAGAAAGGTTGTTTCTAATTAGGAAATATTTTCCCATGTTGATAAGGGATTGAGAGTGAGTATGTTTTGATGTTTGCGTTTATGACTGTCTAGAGCGAAAAGTGGTTCGTCAGCAATTTTGTTTGCCCCCAGCCAACTAGCAGCACCGATAAGCGATTGACGATAGGATCAAGTTTCCGACTACGGGCGCAGAGGGCAAGAGGCAATGAGTAAACAAGTAAACAAGCACACATCTTTGATATTATGGGACGAAAATGCGAAATTATCAGCAAACCATGGGACTTACAATTTGGAGTGAAGATCGGCAGCCACTTTTAACAAATTCTTAAAAACACTTGATGGAAATACATCATCATGAAAGTATTAAACCTTGCTTACGACGCTTTTCCGATGTATTTCATATAAGAGATTCATCGACACGAATTTTGTAATGGAAGAAATTAAGATGAAAGTTGAGGGAGTCCTTTTTCCACATTTTCTATAGGTTAGGTTAATTATCACTTAACAATTTTTGAAGCTAAAAATCACAAACAAAATCAAACAAACAACCAATAGCGACTTGATCCCGTACGTCCTTGAAGGAACATCTAAAATGTGATCATTTAATCACATTTAAGCATGAATATAGGTATTTTAATAATTCAGAGAAAGATATTCAGCAAATATCAGTGAAGAATTCACCATTTTCAAGTAAAGAAAATGAACCTTAGGGAATGTCCATTAAGTACATCACGTTAACTTCCCTCCTATAATCACGTATATTTTATGGAGAAAAAAACACGAAAAATGTTTTGAAAGGATCCTCATAGCTTCCGAACTTATTCGGTACCAAATCCGTGTACCTATTTGGTACTAAGTATTTGAATCAGGCAATCTGAAATTAAAGCATCTTCCGATTCCCTGCGTATATAGAAATGAATTCTTCCCTTAAATTTGTGATCGGCTCGTTTTTTGTGTGCTCCCATTGTTTTTCTCTCTTCCATTTTGGTACTCCATGTAGGCCAGAGAGTCAACCGAGTCAACAATGCTATGCGTATTTTCGCATCGTCGTGCACACAATAGACGTGTTTATTCGTTTACATTTATTTGCTCTGTGATCCTCTATCTATTACAATCAACAGAATTATCCAAAACGGCTTGAACGTGTTTTCATAAAGCGCCAAACTTTACAGGTGAGTGTTACTATTGTATGCAGCCCATTTTTTATTGAGCTGTCGTCCCGAATTGCGAAGAGATGTCTCGTTCTCACTTACGAAGTGAGAATAGTCATTTCGACAAAGATTTTTCATTAGAGCCTAACTGACAAACGTAAACAATTGCTTTTTCTGCGAATTTCTCGTCATTGAACACTCCCTCTCGTGGGTCAAATTTTCCACCTTGTCGACGGTGAGAGGGCTTATCTCATGCTATAAACATGCATGTGAGACCAAGAATTTGACCAGTAGTGAAAGTATCACATATTCTAGTCATTTTTTCACTGCCACGTCGTAGAACGTTTATATAAAGGCACTAACATCAGGTGTGATACTGGCCGCAATTCACTCTTAAACTTCTTACTTTCAATCTTAGGGAAACGACTAAAAGTACACTTTTCATCTTCGTGGCAGCTTATGTTGTTATTTATCCATATGTTTTGTGGAATGAATAACCAAAATACCTGGTTTGATAATGGTATAATAAGTCAATGTAATTGCAAAATCTTCGAAAAGGGTGAATGTTTTGATCGGGATAATTATCTTACTGTTCGAAGTGAAGCACAAAGTCATAGAAAAGTGATACTTAAGACGGAGGAGGACAAGCTGCTTTATTAGAGATAGGACGCGGAGGGCCCGCTTAGGATACAGCATTTGAAGCAGTAGAATAAACCTTTCCATGTGATTGGGAGTCTAGGAGGGTTTAAGGGTTGACACTTCATTTGGTCGCTTTTTGGGGAATGGGGGGTGAAGCCTTGAAGCGCTTATTCGGGTTTTCGCTGGTGGGCGCGGGCGGGATTCCTTTTGGTTCTACTGTGGGCTTGTCTTTTGGCAGATGGGCCTCTTTCGTCTGCTGGGCCTGTCTGTCGGGAGATGGGCTCGTGGTGGAATTGGGGGGAGTTTTGCTCGCGTACGCTGGCGAGGGTTTGGATTAGTGTTTCAGGGTTTTATTTTTTGTTTTTTGGAGGGTGGTCGAGTGGGGTGTTGGTTTTTGGATTCTCCTAGTTTCCCAATCACAATCGTTGTACTAATACTCTCAAATGGGTTTTTAAAAAAATAGTGTTTGAAAAAAGTGAAAGCTTTCCATGTGGTTTACATCAGTACCAGTGTTTGATGAATCATCCTCAATATCCTAGGGTTATCGTTTCCTAGGTACCTCCTTGTTTGTATAGTTCAAAGATTTCAAACACGGCACATAGGTGGATGTAATGCGAGGCGATGAGATTGTATCCCTCATACCACACTATGAATTAATAAAAAGGATAATTTTTTTTTTTTTTTTTTTTTTAAACCCGCTAGATAGGAGGTAGACCAGTTCTCTTAGATGTTTCAAATTAGTTCTTATTCGAAATATTTTTAATTTGGGATAACAACTAAATCCCAAGTTGTAGAGTAGACTGTAAGACTGTAGGGTTGTAATTTTTTTTTCTTCGTTTATGGTTAGTTTAGAATGACTCAAACGTTTTAGTCAGGAAAACAAAAAATCGTAATGAAAATATCACCAATAATCTCACTAAAATATTTTTCTTCTCATTTTTATGTTACTCACTCTCTGCACGCGGTTTTGTAGCCACCTTGACCGCAAGCGGATGTGAAATTAAAGTACCTGATGGAACTCAGGCCCCACACACGCGGCTAACGTAGCACCGTGAGGCAACGAGTGTTCATTCCGGATTTCAAGAGTTGAATGCTGCCCTAGTCAAACTTGACATCAATAATGGGAAAGAAGATGGACACAGGAGCACAGGAAGAGAAGTATAGCCAGGACCAAATAAGTATATTCTAAATCAAAATTATATTATTCACAAAATGCTTTAAAAAGATTTATGGTAAAACACTCACTACTAGCACCGATTAATATACAAATTGAACATTTCAGGCCATTTTGTAGCAGCGCAATCATCTCAATCCAAAGACACTACAAACCCCTCCCCCAACCTAATTCTTATCCCCACCCATGGCGATCATGTAGCCTGCATGTGGCGAGTCAGCCATTACCCCTCCTTCTCTATCAGCCTTGGATTGACTTGCGCTCTTACTGCCCCACCCTGTGCTGCAAAATGAAAATGAAAATGAATTTCTCGTCATTGAACACTCGCCTAATCAATCCACCACTGACATTTCGAAGAGGAAGACTTGACCTATCCTATAGAATTGGAGGCTTACATGTTTAGCCTTAATTTGAACCAAGAGAAATTTACGGAAGAAATCTTTGCTTACATTTGTCAGCTAGGCCCCTAATGAACAATCTTTCTTGACTGTGGGTTAAAAAAAAGGAGAATCGAGGTTTGTCGATTGAACAATTGACAGCGCACTTGATTCGACCAGTGGCGCACTCGATTCACAAGGCGCGTACAATAAGGACAATTCAGGGCTAACAAGATTAGGGAGTATCTGTTTTTGTAAACAATGGCTTTTGATGTCATTTTCTCTCGAAAAAAGGTCACAAATGCAAACTAAGCACTCTTTAAAGAAGAGGAGCTTTTTCTCTATCCGCTGATTCATTCAATTTGAAAAAAAAATGTATTCGACTTCCGATAAATTAGCAGACATGTTTGTTTACAAAAGCAGATTCGCCCTAATCAAATGTTGGCGCTGAATTGAATTTCATTTGTTCGGTAATTGAGCTTAAACTAGTGCATATAATTTTAGCGTGTATTCATCTTGCGTTTTGTTTACATGCAAACAAGTTTTTTTTTCAGATCGTTTCACTTCATGATTGCAGTTTTTTTTTGCAAAATGTCGCAAATTGAATATGAAATACGAAATAAAATTATACACGCTTGATGTACTGAAAATGATGTAACGTACAATCAGATTGCCAAAAAGGTCAAAGCACATTCAGCAAGTGTAAAACGAGTGATCGTGCGATCACTGTCCTTAATGCCGCCTAGAAAGTATAATCCAAAATCATCTTCCAGCGACTGTCGTCACTAACAAATAGATTTATGAGAAGTTATCAGGCCGGCTTCATCGAAGGACGGTTTACAACGGACCAAATCTTCACTTTGCGGCAGATCCTCCAAAAGTGCCGTGAATATAGAGCCTCAACGCATCATCTATTCATCGACTTCAAAGCGGCATATGCATATACAATTTACCGATATGAGCTATGGAAGATCATGGACGAGCTTTCCGGGGAAAGCTTATCGATGGATGGAACCCAGGGCTGTGTGAGGATATCGGATTCATTCGAATCCCGCAGGGGGCTTTGTCAAGGTGATGGTCTCTCTTGCCTCCTGTTCAACATTGCTCTTGAAGGTGTTAGGCGACGAGCGACGTTTAATCCGGCCAATTTATCTGCTTTGCCGATGACGTGGATATTGTCGGCAGAACATTTGAGGCGATGGCAGAGCAGTACACCAGACTAAAGCGCGAAGCAGAGAAGATTGGGCTGAAGATAAATACGTCCAAAACGAAATACATGCTGCCAGGCGGAACCGAGCACGAGTACCGAGTCGGGTCCAGACTGGGCAGCAGTGTAACGATCGACGGCGATGAGTTCGAGGTAGTCGATGAATTTGTCTATCTCGGCTCACTGGTTACTGCGGACAACGATAACAGCCATGAGATCCGGAGGCGGATTATCAGTGGAAGTCGTGCCTACTATGGGCTCCACAAGCAACTACGGTCAAACAGACTTAGCTCCCGTACGAAGTGCATCCTATACAAAACGCTAATAAGACCGGTTGTTCTCTACGGGCATAAGACGGGGACGATGCTTGAAGAGGACGGACTATGGAGGCGAAGGATGAACCATGAGCTCGCTCAACTCGCCGGCGAACCCAGTATTCATAAGGTGGCAAAAGCAGGAAGGATACGCTGGGCAGGACATGTTGCGAGAATGCCGGGCAACTATCCTGCAAAAAAGGTGTTCGACGGGAATCCGGTTGGTACAAGACAACGTGGGGCGCAATGAGCAAGATGGTCAGACCAGGTGGAGCAAGCCCAAGGTGCCCAAGGGATTGGAGAGGAGCAGTCACGAATCGGGCATTATGGAGGGATATTGTGTATCAGGCTATGTTATATTATTGTGACGTTATTCCATGTGAATAAAATAATAAAACGAGTGATTGAAAAGTATGGTGAACAGTACAACCTGCAGGATATGCTGAGAACTGGACGAATACCCGGTTCCAGTAATCCCGAATTGGATCAAAAAGTTATCGATTATATCCAGGAGAACAAATCAGCCTTTACTCGTGTTTTGATCAAGGAATACAAGATCAACATGGGGATGATCCAGCGGATTGAGAAAGGAAACGCTTTGAAGACAGACACAGGAAGCAGAAATAACCAAAGCAATATTCAGACCAGACCAAGTTGAGGGTCTAAAAGCTGTACAACCGTATTTGGGACAATCCCTCCCATTATGTTACGATGGACGACTACACAAACGTGACAGAGGATTCCAGAACACAGTCGGGACCTCAATTCAACAGCAAATCTTTTAGGGACAGTGTCCCAATTGCATATACGACGGTTGCGACAGAAACTTGGTGATGAGGTGCACGTTTGGCAAGCAATTTGCACATGTGTCTGACCATCTTTAATTTTCTTTGTCAAGCAGAACCTCTAAAAGGCAGGTGCATTGGCGCACAACATGTCAAACTTAAAGAAAAACAGGTCAGCTGAACGGTGCACCAAAACAACTTTTCCGACTTTGACAGACAGTATAAAGGGTATAGTTCGAGCATATTACCGAAATCAGTTATCTGATAAATTTGAATGGAAAACGAGTATGAAAACCTCATTGATCGTTATCTCAACGCCTACTTTTTACAAATGGGACTGACTTGTGTTTCGCGAAAGGGATGGTTCCAGTAATACATATGCTGTTTTCTGACATTTTTAACATCCTATCACCCCAAAAAAAATCACTAGTATTCCGAAGTCTAGTTAGTTGGAAGTTGTTCTAATCTCAAATAAGAATGCATTAAACAAGATTAAACGAATCGCACATGGCAAAGTGATTAATCAAAAAAATGTATATTCCACAATTCCGAAATCTAGGCTTAAACGAATCCCTAAGCTTCATGCAACGACTTGTACTCAATAAATCCCAAACTAACATTGGAAGAAATTAGAAGAGAATCCACCATTCTGGTCAAAACTCGTCGAAATCCAATCTTCCGAAAAGATTCCACAAATTTCTCATCATGACGTCCAACGCATTTTGATGATACCGAAGTCTAAGAACCGTACTCACCGTTGTCCGGGCAGTCCCTCCGAGTACTTGTTGTGGAGGCAGGACCCCAAACACTGCAGCACCGAAAGCGAGGTGAAGTTTTCACTGGCAATCATCTCCAGGCCGGTGATCTGACGTTTCTTCTCGCTGCGAATCAGCTCCATCAGTTCCGGGTCCGACTCCCAGAGGTTCTCGTGCAGCAGCTTGGCATTGCCGGACATCTAAGGAGAGGGAAGAATCGTTCGTGTAGGTAAATTAGAGGCTTCGAATTTCGTGGATCAATTACTTTTTTATTATTGAAAAAGGGCATTTTAGTTGTGTTATCTTTTGAATTAGAAGAACAAAAAAATCACTGGAAAATCAATATCACTTGTTCAAATATTTCTTTAACTGAACCGTTCCCGTTGGCAGTTCAAAGTAGATTAAACTTGGTCCTGATAATGTGGTAAATGAGATGAGCACATGTGTTCGTTGCATTCGCGTGATCTTGGTAGGTTTATTTTTGCCCCCGAACGTTGTTGTTATTCACCACTTTCTATTTTATTATAATACTATCAATAGATGTTTGAAAATACTACGACGTGTCAGCTCCCAGTGGGTTGGAATCGTTCGGCCAAAGTTACTTGATTGCCGCTGTTTAATAGTATTCTGTGAAGCGATTTGGTATACGGCCCGCTGTGCAGTCCGCTCTCTTATCAGCCAAGGCAAGGGCTTGGATGTTATGTTTATAATTTTACAAATCAGAAAAATAAAACAGCAGTTGTAGTTAAGCTGTTGCGTCTGACGTTGTTGTTACGGGAAGAATATGCGTCAAGTGGTGTGGTCAGCATTGATTCCGTCAAGGCCTCGTTTCGTAGAGGAACAGAGCATGTTGTTACTAGTCTCGGCATTTCTAACGAGACACATTGGAGTTAGATTTAAAAAAAAAAACAAAATCCAAGATGGCTTAGTCGTTTTCGAGTCAATTTCGTCAATAGTGGAGTCACTAAGGTTGGATTGTTGGGATTTATAAGTCGACAATTTAACAACACCCAGCTAGACCTACAGCCAAGTGGAACTTTAATCGATCTTAAATGTCGCTCATGGGCGGTTTCTGGAAAGGTTGGTAAGGTCGATAAAGAAGTTTGATCAGTGGCGTTTCGTGGGTTACAAAAGTGATTGGGCAATGTTTGGTTAAACTAACACGTCTAAGTAGTGTAGAGAGAGAGAGGGAAATAGTAATTATCGATTATGTGGCTCATGTACAACGTTGCCACTTGTTAGTTCTAATACAGCTCCCAGCTAATAGTTAGTAAAGCTTCACAATAAACATTGCTTAAATAAAAATTTACTCAGAAATGAGTATCTTGTAATTTCATTTTTCAAACACATTTTTAAAGTGTATTGGAACTTATTGGACACCTTTTAGTCTTGTAACAAGTCAGAATCTTACATTCCGGAAGTAATCCGTACATATCAATTAGGAGACGAGGATTAAAGATTCAAGAACCCTATGGAAGCGATAGAAGAACTACAGCAAGCAGAAGCTATCGCAGCCAACGCGGACTTATTCGAATCGGATGACAGGAACCTGGACGATGCCACCAAGGTGCGCTTGCTGCTGAGGAAGTCGGACACTCCCGCATACACCCGGTACCAATTCAAATGCGTGATGTTTGTGTGACACCCCAATGGTTATTCCTACGTGGACTCCCGTCACTTTCCAAGCCCTGCTCGATGAATATTAGCGGCTCGTCAATCTGAAGGCGGACGCCATCGAGCGCCAGTCAAGCTCGAAATCATCGGTCCATGCTGTTCAGGAGATGAAGGGAACCCCAGCAACAGTCTTCAAAAAAGAAG
>JASCZW010008567.1:0-42500 GCA_034211315.2 Aedes japonicus
GGGCACACTGATTTTGAGGCTTCTAACCAGTCCCGAGTACAACCATTAAATGAAACTGCTATCGACCACTCCCTCAACATCACGTCAAAGGAGGGGACAGAGTGAAGTGAACCGGAAAAAGATGCGTTTTTCTAACCTATTACCAAATTCAATAGTCGTACTTCAAACGTTAGCGATAAGTTTACTTGAAATTAAAACCTTTGGACACATTTCTCAATCCGAGGCGGTAAAGGAACCTCGATTTTAATACAATAAATACACTGAAAATGTAAGAACCCTTTCACATCTATGTAAAAATACTATTAACAAATAAATTTCAGCTTTGAAGCTGCCACATTGGCAACTGTAAAAACGGTGTTGAATCGAGTTTCGCCGCGGAGTTTCCAACATACTTCAAAGATTTTCAATCCCGGAGTAGGATTGAAAACAACCCGATAACAATGCAAAATTCCTCAGAAATCAGGCATTGCATGAAATGCACAAGACCAGACGAAGCCGATAATATGGTCGGTTGTGACACATGTAACGCATGGGAACATTACGGATGTGCAGGCGTCTCCGATTCAATAGCTGGTTCGAATCGGTCATGGACGTGTGAAAATTGTAAGCGACAACCCGTAGAAGCAACCGGTTCAGGCTCAACGGTTTCAGCGTATACATCTGCGTCAAGCAAGAAGTCACGTCAGGTTCAACTACGCTTGGAGCTCCTGGAACAGCAGAATCAAATCAGAATGAAAAAGTTGGAAGAAGAAGAGCGATATTTGAAGGAGCGATTCGAAATTATGATGCAGTTGGAAGAAGAGGATGATTTGGCCAGTAACCGAAGCAAAGTAAGTTCGAATTCGAAGCAGAATCGACTAGAGAAATGGTTGGAGCAAGAGAACACCGAAGTCCCGGAAAGGGAAAGAGATGTCATGCGGAACTCGGTGCATGAGATTGGAATCCATGAGATTACGGAAACCGACTACAAAGAACGACCCTACACAATTCCTGCCTTCGAAACACAGTCTGTCTCAAGGAAGTTGGATAAGCAAGCCTATGCCAAGTGTGGGTCGAAAATTTCATCACTAACTTCGCTGAAGAACATTACAGTCCCTATCGATGGTGTAGTTCCTACAGTCTCATCGAAAGCACAGGACTATGCGTCAGTTCATCCTGTTAGTAAGTGTATGCAACCATTCGAAAGCATTCCTTCAGTACAGAACACCAGACCCGGAGTGTCTTTCATCTCGTGTACTCCAAAAACTCCAACGGATGTAAGAGCAATGATTGTTCACGAAAGTACACATCTACCATGTTTTCGAGTACCAGAGAACGAACCGGTCGTTGTAGACAGGATTAACTCTCAACCAGCAAGCAAGCACCGACTACCAGATAGTGATTACTTCAACGGTATTAACACACCGCGAAATGAAAAATTCGGGGTACAATCAGCCACACCAACGAAATCACGGAACTGTCATCCCGAGCCGGTTCCGCCCGGCCCAACAACATCACAGCTAGCAGCTCGACAAGTCATGCCCCGACATTTGCCAATTTTTTCTGGTGACCCCGAAGACTGGCCGATATTTTACAGTAGCTTCATCAACTCCACTCAAGTCTGTGGTTACAGTGACCCTGAAAATTTATCTAGGCTCCAACGATGCCTTCGAGGAACTGCGCTGGACTCTGTTAGAAGCCGCCTACTGCTGCCCTCATCAGTCGATAGCGTTATAGCTACACTTCGAATGCTTTATGGTAGACCAGAAATTCTCATCAACGCACTCGTCAAGCGCGTACGGGTTTCGCCACCCCCGAAAGCGGATAATTTGAAATCGATTGTGGATTACGGCTTGGCAGTCCAAAATCTGATAGATCATATGATTATAGCTCAACAACAGACTCACTTGGAAAATCCGCTGCTGCTCAACGAATTAGTAGAAAAGCTACCAACGAACTTCAGGTTACAGTGGAGTAGCTACAAGCAAGGGCAGACTGACGTCAACTTGGTGACATTCAACAACTTCATATCGAATCTAGTGTGTCTGGCTTCGGATTTGATGGTCAACTCAGATTCCTATCAAGGAAATCCGAAGGGAAACCGCTCCGACAAACAAAAGGAAAAGTTGTTCGTTCATGCACAAGGGGCAACCAGTGAACCAGATGAAGAAAAGCGGGACTCGGAAGGCATATCCCAGGATCGGCTCGACAAAGTTTGCTCCTATTGCGAAGAAGCCAATCATTACATACACAGCTGCCAATCCTTCAAATCGTTGACTGTTGACGCCCGTTGGAGAGAAATCCGTAGGAAGAATCTATGCAGAACTTGCCTGGTGCCGCACCGGAAATGGCCATGCCGTTCGAAGAAGGAATGTGGTCTTCAAGGTTGTCGATCACGCCATCATGAACTTCTACATGCTCAGCAGTCAGAACATACACCTCCCGCCTCGAACGATACGGTACAAGCTCATCAGAATCATCACAAAAGCCATTCGTTCTCACTGTTCCGATACCTGCCGGTGAAGATATTTGGAAATGGTAAAGTCGCTAATATATTCGCTTTTCTGGACGAGGGATCGAGCTCAACATTACTCGAAACGGAAGTCGCCGATCAACTAGGTATAAAAGGACCCACTTCCTCGCTTTGGCTTTCATGGACCGGGAATATCTCTAGAGAAGAGAAAGGATCAAAGCGTATCAGTTTGACTATCGCCGGAATGAATTCGAAGAATAAGTACTCCATCGATAACGTGTTGACCGTCGATGAGTTACATTTGCCAAAACAGTCCTTCAACTATGAAAGTTTAGCTGAACACTACCCGCATTTGGCCGGGTTACCACTCCAGAGTTATTTGGAAGCCGTTCCTCGGATGATTATTGGACTGGAGCATGTGCGCCTGCTTACAGCATTAAAAACTAGGGAAGGGAGGAACGAAGGGCCAGTAGTCGTTAAAACCAGATTGGGATGGTGCGCCTTTGGAAAAGAATTTGGTGGACCACGTCCAACGGAGAAGCTAAACTTTCATCTCCATGAAACTATGACCAATCAGTCTTTACACGAGATTATGAAGTGTTACTTCGCTGTCGAGGAGAGTGCAGTCACTTTAAAACCCGAAGCGGAAGAATCGAAACGAGCATTACAAATTCTGGAACGAACTACTATTCGGCAGGGTAATCGCTACGAAACAGGGCTATTATTTAAGATTGATTACCCAAAATTCCCCGATAGTCTGCCCATGGCGAAAGGACGCCTGAAGAGTCTGGAAAAGCGTTTGGAACGAAATCCGGAACTTGCTACCCAAGTACAACGACAGATTGAAATTTACATCGAGAAGGGCTATGCACACAAGGCAACAATGGAGGAACTACAGAAAACAGACCCCCGATGTGTATGGTACCTCCCTCTAGGAGTGGTAGTCAGTCAAAAAAAACTAGGAAAAGTTAGACTAATCTGGGACGCAGCTGCAAAGGTACAAGGTGTCAGCCTCAATGATCTTCTCCTTAAGGGGCCCGACTTTCTTGTCTCGTTGATATCAGTGATCCTACGATTTCGAGAACGCAACATCGCTATTTGTGGAGACATCTGCGAAATGTTCCACCAGATCTTGATCCGACCTGCTGATAAGCAATATCAACGATTTCTGTGGAGAAACAACCCAGCTGAAGAAATCGGAATATACATCATGGATGTCGCAACCTTCGGCGCAACATGTTCGCCATGTTCGGCGCTATTTATAAAAAACAAGAATGCCGAAGCACACGTCTCGTCCCATCCAAGGGCTGCCAAAGCTATAATTGAAAATATTTATGTGGACGATTTTCTCGATAGCACTGACACGGTGGAAGAAGCCGTGCAGCTCGCAGAACAAGTAAAAGCTATACATGCTTCGGCAGGCTTTGAAATTAGAAAGTTTAAATCGAATGCACCAGAAGTCCTCGACGCAATCGGAGAAACGGAACCAGGTTCATCAGGGAAGCCTATCACATCGGACAAGCAGGGAACGGCCGACCGAGTATTGGGATTATTCTGGGATCCAGTCAAAGACATCTTTACATTTGATGCTTCATGCCTGAGTAATCAACAGCTTCTCAACGGATGTGTAACACCCACAAAAAGACAGGTGCTGCAACTAGTTATGAGGTTATTCGATCCCCTAGGATACATCTCGCACTATACGATCCATGGGAAAATTCTTATGCAGGAGGTCTGGAGAAGTGGAACGAATTGGGATGAACCGATCACCGATAATCTGCTTGATATGTGGTACCGATGGTCAGAGCTATTGACACAAGTTGGGGAAGTGCAGGTTCCACGATGTTATTTTGCAGACGTGCCGTCTAATTCCCTGCGAGAACTGCAAGTACACGTATTCGTGGATGCCAGTGAATCTGCCTACGCATGCGTGGCTTACGTACGACTGGATTGTTCCGGGGGTACACGATGTGCATTTGTTGCTTCTAAGACAAAGGTAGCACCTTTAAAACCGCTATCTATTCCACGATTGGAGCTACAGGCGGCTATGATGGGAGCTCGTCTAATGCAATCAATCTGCTCTTCAATGACGCTACCGATCAGCAAAAGGTACATATGGACAGACTCCAGCACCGTGATGGCTTGGATTCGTTCGGACAGCCGACGGTATCATCAATTTGTCGGATTCCGTGTAGGGGAAATTCTTTCACTTAGCAGTATCGACGAATGGAAATACGTACCATCAAGACTGAATGTTGCTGACGATGCTACAAAGTGGAAGTCGGGGCCTACATTTGACCCCCACGGTCGTTGGTTCACCGGACCCGAATTTCTTGTGAAGAACGAAGATGAATGGTTTACCAATTCTAACTGCAATCAAAACACCACTACTGAAGAGCTGCGCCCAATATTTTTACATCGTTGTATCGTCATGAAACAGCTGATCGATGTGAGTCGCTTTTCCAATTGGAATCGACTAATTAGAACTGCTGCTTATGTGCATCGTTTCATTAATGTTCTGCGGAAGAGAAAGTCAAATGAAGAACGAGGTATAATGCTTCAGAGCCACGAAATTCAGGATGCCGAAACTACTCTGCTACGACAAGCACAGGCTCAAGTGTATCCCGACAAAATAGCAGCAATGATGAACAACGAAACAATTGCCAAATCGAGTGCGCTCTACCGGTTGAATCCTTTCCTTGATGAAGTTGGTATTATCCGAATGGGGAGCCGAATTGCAGCTGCACCTGAAGCTTCGTACTCCACAAAATATCCCGTAATATTGCCGAAGCAACATCCTATCACGGAACTTCTCATCGACAGTTTCCACCGACGTTTACTACACGGAAATAACGAAACTGTACACAACGAAATGCGACAGTCATATTATATCGCCGGGCTACGTAATTCGATCAAGAGGGTATCGCGAAACTGTCAGTTATGCAAGGTAAGAAATGCAACTCCAAAGCCTCCCATGATGGCACCACTGCCTAAGGTTCGTCTTACACCGTTTGTGCGTGCATTTACCTATGTTGGGGTGGACTATTTCGGTCCACTGGAGGTGAAGGTCGGACGAAGTGTGGTCAAGCGATGGGTAGCACTGTTTACTTGTCTTACGGTGCGAGCAGTTCACCTGGAGGTCACACACAGTCTCTCAACGCAATCGGCTATCATGGCATTTAGAAGATTCATTGCACGCCGCGGTGCACCACGTGAAGTTTATTCTGACAATGGCACCAACTTCGTGGGGGCCAATCGCCAACTTAAAGAGGAACAATCCAGAATACAACAGACCAACCGTGATTGTGCTTCGACATTCACGAACGCCTACACTACCTGGCACTTCAACGTACCCGCCGCTCCTCACATGGGTGGACCGTGGGAACGCTTGGTGAGATCCGTGAAGTCAGCTATGAAAGTAATAACGGAAAGCACACAGCACCCCAGTGACGAGGTACTGGAAACCATACTGCTGGAGGCCGAAGGAGTCATCAACTCAAGACCGTTGACGTATGTACCTCTGGATGATGCAGATGATGAAGCTCTAACACCTAACCACTTTCTTTTGTATGGATCAAGTGGAGTAAAACAACTAGCAACAGAACCGATGGCTGGGAATAGCAGTCTCCGAGATAACTACAAGCTGAGCCAGAAGATCGTGGATAAATTCTGGCAAAGGTGGGTTCTTGAATATCTTCCCATGCTGACTCGACGAACGAAATGGTTTGAAAAGGTCAAACCGATAGAACCTGCAGATTTGGTTATAGTTATCGACGAGAAAGTGAGAAACTGTTGGACCCGGGGACGAGTCTTAGAGACAACAAATGGACCAGATAATCAGGTTAGACGGGCAAAGATATTAACGGCTAATGGAATCGTTTCAAGACCAGCAGTGAAGCTGGCTATACTGGAAGTAAAACCGAAGCAACAGAGTAACTTAGATGGTAGTTTGGGAACTGAGGAAGCTCACCGGTCGGAGGATGTTGCCGAACTCGCTGGGCACACTGATTTTGAGGCTTCTAACCAGTCCCGAGTACAACCATTAAATGAAACTGCTATCGACCACTCCCTCAACATCACGTCAAAGGAAGGGACAGAGTGAAGTGAACCGGAAAAAGATGCGTTTTTCTAACCTATTACCAAATTCAATAGTCGTACTTCAAACGTTAGCGATAAGTTTACTTGAAATTAAAACCTTTGGACACATTTCTCAATCCGAGGCGGTAAAGGAACCTCGATTTTAATACAATAAATACACTGAAAATGTAAGAACCCTTTCACATCTATGTAAAAATACTATTAACAAATAAATTTCAGCTTTGAAGCTGCCACATTGGCAACTGTAAAAACGGTGTTGAATCGAGTTTCGCCGCGGAGTTTCCAACAGGTAGAGAGCCACTGTAGCGGCCCAATTATTCTAAGGATGAAGCAGGGTTCCTAGCGCTAGGCAGCCAGACTCTATGGTTGACAGTTAGGTGATTTAGCGGAGAAGAGCTCATCTCTGAAGGAAAAATCATTTCACTAAATCAAATTAACTGTCCACGAAAAGAGAGTTGCCATAGCAAGAAAGAACTCCTACCCAAACTTAATCACTTTCATTGGTGGCCAGACTCTATTATTGAGGGTTACGTGATTTTGCGGAAAAGAGCTCCTCTCCCTTGAAAAAATCATTTCGTAAAATCAAGCTAACCATCAATAAAAAGAGAGCCACCAGTTCCTTTTCCTAACCTAGTCCTTCTGTTTTGGTAGCCAGACTCTATAATTGAGAGTTATGTAATTTTGTGGAAAAGATCTCACTGAGCACAATCATTCCCCAAAATTAACCTAACCCTCAATGAAAAGAGAGCTATCAAAATAGCACCTAATCCATATACCACGACTATCACCCTTACCAAATGGAAAAAAAATAAAACTTGTTTTATTTTTTTTCTTCCAAGTGTGGGCTAAATGTAACCAGTCCTTTGGTTACATTCTTTGATTTTGTAAATTTTGTAAATATTGTAAACTCTGTAAGTCTTTTAAATTTTTAAGTCTTCTAAATTTTGTCTATTATGTAAATTTTCATAATTTTATTTATATATTTTTAATTTTTTATTATACTTCTTTTATTTAATAAGCAATGAATTTTTTTGAAAAAGAAATAAGAACATTTAAATAATTGAATTAACACCATAATCAAATATTTTCCACCTTTTTCCCATCCTTGGCATCCCTATTCTCCCATTTACTGAGTCAACCGTTACGCGCTATTCAGTGCGCTCCCACAGTCGACCCTTACTGTCGATGAGAAGGCTCCCATACTTCTATACAGAGTCAGCTGATATAAACAGCTGTCATTGCCGGGGTCGGCGACTAGTTAGGTAAAAGTTTCTAAACCAAAAACAGTCGTGTTAAGTTGAGTGCGCAATTTTACCACAAACGGTTTTTTTCTTTACGTGCAGGAAAAGTTTCCACAGTTCGTGAGTGTTTGCACGATTCTTGTTTACGGTGTCTGGTGCAGAGTGAAGTGGATAATACTGAACATCAAGCGGGCAACGGCGTGGGTGTTAGCCACAAGGGCCACGGAATATTCTCGCCTTACCAAAACCGGCGGAACGAAACAAGGTGGAATCGACGAGCAAACCCGCCCACTGGATGGTCGACAACTTCGTTCGATGACGGTGCCTATCAGCAGTAGAATGGTAAATTTTCCCTTCCCTTTCCTTATTCCTTTCCTAATAAAAAAATAATAAATTATTTAACTTTAAAAGAAATAGATATACGGTATAGTGTTCTTTCTTGACGAACTGAATCCTTTTCTTCTATCTTTGTTTGCTCCACCTCTGGATACACAGTTTAAGGGAAGTCTTTCCGTCCAATTTTCCCCGGAGCCAAGAATCGACCCTGAATACCAGGTAAAACCTGTAGGAGGAAAAAAAAGGAAGTCCCCAAATAAAAGATTAACTAACAGCATACACCGCCACGTATCTGATAAATCGGTGCCCAGCGTCAGCGGTTGAAGAAAAGAAAACTCCCTACTATATCGGGACCGGTCGGAGACCGGATGTTACGAAGCTGAGGATTTTCGGAAGTGTCGCATATCTACATGTACCGAAAGAGCTGAGGTCGAAGTTGGATCCGAAGTGCAAGAAATTGTATTACATACAGTAAAGGTATACAGTAAATAGTTATCGACTTTGGGACGCAGAGCGGCTAAAGGTAGTAATTGGAAGAGATGTAGTATTCGACGAATCTACACGCAAAGAAATCACTGTGCTTTGAATCAACAAAATATTTTGTTGGTATTCAAAACAAACTTCCGGTTTGTTACAATTCATAAGAAAGTTTCAAATCAATTCAAAATTCCATTCAAATCAAACCAATATATTTTTTTAAACTAATCACTGCTATGTGATATTAAATTATTAATATTTGATTTATAACAACCACATTTATCTTTTAACACAAATGTTTAATTTATTGTTTAAATAAAATATTTGTTCACGCTAAGAAATCACTCTGTTTTGAATCAACAAAATGATTTGTTGCTTTCTATTTGTTTCAATTCATAAAAACCCGCATTAATCCACCGATGGTGAGACTGAACCCTTCTTACACTTCACCAGAATTACTAGCTCAAATGTGGGCAATATTGTACTAGATACATATTTTCATCAGAAAATCCAAAAAGTTTCAGAAATATTCAATATGCCATACATTCATTTTATAAAATGAACTTTTCACAATCCTGAACGTATTTGTTCAGCGATGTAATTAAAATATTACCATTAATAGTCTCTAATGACCTGTTTATAGAAGCATGAGCATGAGCATGAGCATGATTGACTGCTTGCGGTTGCTACTCTGTTATTGCCAGATCGGCTGTTATTACACAGAGAACCAACAGATGAAGTTTGGGACTAACAGTCATCCTCAATGTGTAAAAACTGGCGATCTAGAATTTAAAAAAGCAATACCAGCGCCGGCCGCATCCATGCAGGTCAAATAAGGATAGGGTAGAAGTATGTTGACGTGATACTCGCTTTGATGGAAGCCGAGAACACCTCTGCACTTCCATGAGAACTCACTGGGATGTTGGATATATGGGGTAGGGTTAGCAGCATGGTTCGTTTTGGTAAACGGAACGCTGAATTTAGGTAGGGATATCATTTTTTAGATTTTAGATGTTTTTTCTGGTTTATTCTCCAGACATCCGGTTGACCGGAGATGTACAGTATAATTATTTAAAATTTTGATTCCGATTTAAACCAACAGAAAATATGAATGCTATTGAGGTCAGGCACAAGTGTGCGTGGTTCATAGTACTGGAATATAAAAATGTCAAGAAATGAATCTATTAGTTTAAGAATAGTAAGCGTTAAAAGATAAATGAAGAAAGAAAGAAAATAAAGTTAAAATCATGTTTAGTGAATTCGTGTATAACTCGTGACGTGCAAACGAAACCTTAATTAAACGGAACAGGAAAGACGAGAATATTTTTAACGCGACGTAACTTATATCGGACTACCGAACGTTCACCTGTTGAAAGTCCGGCAAAAAAAAACCACTGAAGACAGCAAAAAAAAAAAAAATTTAAGTGTGTGTGTTTGTGTGTGTGTACAATCTAACACTCATTGGCCAGCAATGGTATTATGGAAGAAATCTGTTTACAACAACCCCTCAAGTGATCATTGGAAGCAGCTTTAATCCGAGAGCTGGAAAGTGATAGCTCTACTGCTGATCCAGCAACCCATTTCAGAATGTCTGGAGAGTCACGCCCATCGCCCATTCCGAAGTTACTTTCACATACAATAAGCCCCGCATGTATACATTACCGATATCATTTGGATAAGGGCACTGCAACACACTTCCAGATTTGGAAATGTTCAATTTCCAAACCAGGCACGTATTTGGTATTATTTATAAATAAGGTTATTGTTATATAGTTATAGTTATAGTTATAGAAATAGAGTTATAGAGTTATAGTCAGATACATCTCACCCATGGCCGCTTCCTTAATAACACTCGCTTGTTCATTCGTAAACATGAAAATTCTCGACGTTGATTCGTAATAAGCTTCATGCATCGTGACGAAATAAGCGCAAAAATTGACGTTAACAAACCGCCCGATAGATATGCAACCTGCATAACTACGTGGTGAACGCGTCTGAAATTATGTGGCAGCCTTTCACGCATGCGCATTGTCTTCGTTTGCTGCTTCTGACAAGCAAATGGCCGTTTTCTACATGCACTGGTCTTCTTCTCTTTTTTTTCACTCCACACTGCCAATATCAAATCCCCGCTATGAGGCGACTCTATAACGAACTTCAAAACTGCAAATAATTATCGATTCACTCGCGACAAAGCGGACAAACACTCAAACTTTATCATTTATGTCCGGATTTCACAATACTACCAATAATAAACAAGACTAAGCTGATGTAACTCTTCTTCCGGGTGCAGGGCGAAGCACAAAAAACCAAAAAATGTGGAGATACTACCGACACTCACACATTTCTGCCCTCTAATGACCTGTTTATGTAAGTTATATAAAAGGAGAAATTACATAAATATTAGAGATTTCATATAATCAGTCCATAGAATAAATTATAAGACAATCCTTAGCGTCAATTTTGATTATCGATATGGATTCAATATGCTTAATAAGTACATGTTCGTTGAAAATTGCGTAGTTATGGTAAATGGAGACTTTGTGTAATTTTCGAATATACTCGTTGCAGTTCAAAACCAGACCACTCGAGCCAATCGATGCTGCTCTAATTCTATACAGTCGCATAGTGTGGCTAGTCCGCTGTATGTGCTATACGACGCACCAGATGCGACACAATAGAATGCAAGCGGCATCGATTGGTGTGATTGGTCTTGTTTGGTTTTGCACTGCAACGAGTATATTTTCATCTCACAATTTTGTGCTCTCAGGTATTGTTTTGGTCATATCTCCATGAAGGATTATCCAATCATAATGAAATTTTGACCAGTTATTTGGAGATTTCAAAACTTTGATTGGCACCAACAAAACTAAAATCGGTACACAAATAGCTCAGTATGTAATCGGAGACTAAACTGTTTGATTACTATTATAATAGGCCGTCAAGTACTGTTTCGTTCATATCTTCGTAACGAAATGTCCGAATCAAAAAAAATCAATAGCGTTCTATGGGAATGTAGTAGCTTCCATTTCCATCCGTCAACAGAACTGAAATCGGTTCACAAATGGCTGAGAAAGCGATGTGACATTATTTGTAACGCACACACACATACACACACACACACACACATAAACACACACACACACACACATATATACACACAGACATGTGCTCAGTTCGTCGAGCTGAGTCGAATGGTATATGACACTCGGCCCTGTGGGCCTCGGTTAAAAAGTAGAGTTTTCAAGCGAACTTAATTCCCTTCTATTGATGTAAGAAGGGTAAAAAGTTCTAAATCAATTCAAAATTTCCTTCAAATCAAACCAATAAAATTATTTAAAGTAATCGCCGCTGTGTGATATTAATTTAAATATTTTTTAATTTATAACAAGCACACTTATTCTCAACTTCATTTTAAACTTAAATGGTTAATTTATTGTTCTAATAAAATATTTGTATGAGCGTACATTTCATAGCAGCCATATTGCTGCCTCTGCCTCGGGTTTTTCTAATGTAAGTTTAAGCATTATAATTTGTAAAACAGATTATCATGGAGTAATTCTCTTTGCAGATAACTGGAAAAACAGCACAACTTCCTATGCAAGACGATTTGAAAATAAGCTGCTATTATGACTAACTTTCTTCAATATTGCTTCCCGAGTCCTGCATCCAACCACATGCACAATGCCAACTCCTACAAAGTCCAATTAATGATTTCCAACACGCCCTTCGGCTGGGAGAATATGGTGCGGTAATTGTTTAAAAACAGTAGAACACGACACTCAGTTCTATAAAGTATGATGTTTTATTTCAATCAGATGGTTTTTTTTTGTATTAGTTCATCGATGTTTATTATTTCAACAAATGTGTTTAGTTGGTTTAACAAAACATTTTGTTTTGAGCAATAAAATACGATGTTCAATTCTATAAAACATGAAGTTTTATTTCAACACAAAGTTTTTATTTAATTAGTTCATTAGTTTTATTGGTCCATATTTAAACCAAAATTTTAGTTGAATTGACTCCTATTTTGAATTGGTATAACTACGTATTTTTTTGCGAGTACCATGTTCGGCGATAAACTAAAAGTGGGACCAAGAGTTCAACAGAAAAAGGTAGTAGTGCTGGAAGATTTGATGGACAGGAATAGTGCAGTTCCTGAAGAGTGTGAAGAAGAAAACGAAGAACCAGAAATGGAACAGACTGACGAGCAACAGCCGACAGTGCGTCGCAGTTGTCGAGTAACACAGAGACCCGTTTGGCATGACTGCTACGAACTATGTGAAACTGTAATGTGTGTTATAAAAAGTGAGTTTTTGCGTGATGTAATTAACGGACGTTCCCTTATCATATTTCCAAAGAGGTCCAGATTCATTAGTGATTCCAGCAGCAATTGGGCACTTGGTCGTATTGCGACTCGAGAAGTTTATCCGGTTTCACTATTCCCATGCTATCATACAAAAAAATATTTTTTTATTAAAAGTTTTGCGCTTTGCTTCTGGAAAGTGTATATTTTTCATTATATTGAAACTAAAATTATCTACACCGAAAGTTCTTCGTTTGATTAAAAAATTTTATGTTTATGCAAATAAGTCAAAGTAACAGCAATGTGCCTCAATTAAGTCACAATCAAGTTCCTGTAACCAATTATGACAGAGATGTGCTGCTTGGGTTCCACAGATTACACCAGCTCGCCGGACAACCTAATAAGTTACATGAAGCAGCAAAACACCCCAACGAACAATAGCAACAGTCGACTTTCTTCCAATTATTTCGAATCTCTCACCGGCAGCGAATTGTACACGAACTACGAATCCATCTTGTAACCGTTCGCGGAACAACTCGAGGTTAGTTAAAACACAGTGGCCTTAGCGCCACTCTCGTTAGAGTGACCACTGGTCGTGTTTGATTTGAACATGAGCATGAGCATGATTGACCGCCCACGGAAGCAATTCCGTTATTGCCAGATCAGCTGTATTTGCACAAAGAATCAACAGATGATGTTTGGGACTAATATACATCTTCAATGTGTAAAAACTGGTGACCTATTATAAAACAATACCGGCGCCGGCCTTGCCCGAATGCTGGTCAAAAAGGGAATGGGAAGGAACGTGTTGACATGATACTCGCTTTGAAGGAAGCCGAGAAATCCTCTGCACTTCCACGAGAAATCACTGGGATGTTGGATAGTTGGGGAAAGGTTAGTTGCTGGGTTCGTTTTGGTTAACGATACGCTGAAAGTATGTGGTTTCCGCCAATAGCAGTGGACCGCTCCAATGTGACTGAAAAGAGACAAGCGTAACGAAAAACAAAACAAAACAAAACCAAATAGACAAAATAATATAAAATAGAATATGAGATATTGTCTTCAAAATATGGTAGAAATAAATTATTTGTTGTTTTGCAAACTAGCTCTCCTCGATGTCCTAGATGGCCAAGTCCTGCTGGACCCGCAGCTGCTGCCGTTAAAACTCGTCCACATCAACCCGGCCGGCGCCGACGTGTCGGAAACCTTCCGGTAGTAACATATCTGTATCTAATACACTCTTCTTACATCGATTAATTTGCAACTTTTCCACTAAAATCTAGTTCTAGATATTGGCACTTGGTTGCAGGAAACAGAATCAAAAAGAAACCACTGGTCGTGTTTGGTTTGCCCGACAAATTGAGACTACCTCAGGTGTCCTCTTGAACGGTGGTTACAAACTAAAGTAATATTTCGGAAAACGCCGAATTCTTTTCTTCTGCTATAGAACGACCGGACTCGTAACTTGTTATTCGACGCACTCTGACTTACCCACTATCCAACAAAACGGAAAAAACCCGAAGGAATGCTTACTCAATAGAGCAGAGAAACCCGAAAACGGAAACTTAGTGTAATGTGAGCTTTATTATCGCGTGGTTTCAACTAAAAAAAATACCAAACTTCAAACTTTAACCGCACTATATTTTATATTCATTCGTATTGGACCTCTCGTGTAAGTGTATGTTATGTTGTACGGGTTAAATCATGGCCATGAAAACTGAACGACGTACCTGCGCAGGTTTTTGTTCCACGGTGATTCACTGATGATGGCTGTCAGCGGATGAGTCTCGATGAGATGGCGACGAGGTGACGATGGCGGCGGAACTAACGACGCCGCTGGGCTGCAAATCAGCGATGGACAATGACCCGCGCGCAGTATGGCCGAAACTAAAGTTGCGGAGGGAGTGGCGGCTGGACGAATGACTTCCGGTTTTTGACCGTCTCCTTCAATATAGGGGTCCGCTTTCCCAGGCGACCCGGCTTCGCGTACCTTTCCGCTATGACCGGGCGGGGTTAAGAGAGACTACTACATTTTGAGGTGAGGTCCGGTTTAGTGTCCGATCTCGGTATCGTTTCCACAGAGGGTTTTAACGTTGAGTGGAATTCCGACGGATTATTGGCGACCGTCGGGTGAAAAACTCGCACAAATTCCTTGCGATCTTCACTCCTCCGTTTGACTACCTCGAAAGGCGGGCCTTTGCTGGGCGCATGAGTCGATGTTGTCCGTCTTACGGGGAAAAAACACCGTCGAGATTCACAATTCAGCGATGATGATTGCCGAACAGTGACGTAGTACCAGCCCGTACAAAAAAAGCGACAAGCGCTGGAAGTCCAACGCGAACTCACATTAAAACTAAGTCTTTAAAAAATAACGGATTTACCTTTTTTCGTTCGAAACTACAAATTCAAATTTTTAACAAAACGCGACTAATTTGGAATTATGTCCGCTGAAAGGACCAACAAACGTTAAACCGCTTCTGAAAACAAAATTCACACACTACCGGTACCTCTAAGTAAAAATAAGTAAAAACAATTGAGTAGCTTAAATTTACAACGTACGAATTAACACGCGCACTTCTGTTCTCCAGTCGATTTGTTAGCGAAATGGCTGAGTCAGAGCAGCTTCCGCGAATAATAAACTTCCTAATCGTAACAAACAAAGGTTGTCTTTCTAAAAATCAAAGTCTTTATGCTTGAAAAAATAACAAGAATGGCGTAGCGTTTGGCGCCTGCCGAAATTATCTGCTATAATGGAATATAGCTACCTATACTTTTTGGTTCTTATAGCCAAATTCTATCTAAGACACACTGCCATAAATCCGAGTTTTTATAAATATATTATACTTAAACTACCTTGCCATATAGAAGAGGGTTACCCACACGCTAAGACAAGAAAACCAAAAATTCGGCATAAAATACCGAAAATCGTACAAAAGTGCACATACTGAAATTATCGGTAAACATGGATTACCGAAATTTCGGTATTGCAGGAAAACCGGGAAAAATATTAATATTTACTTATTTTTGTACGGTAATTTTTACCGAAAATGCTAGCAACTCAATGAGAGCATTTTTAACCAAATTTAGGTAAAATATAACGATAAAATCTGTAAATCCACTTTACTGAAGAACTAAGTAAAATCAAACGTTTTGTTTTGGTAAATTATACCGATACTTTAGGTTTTGCTACCAAAACCTAATTTTCGGTAAAATTGAAACCGTATTTTCGGTAATCTGATCTTAGCGTGCAGGTGCAATTCTTTATGGCATGCTAAATCGAAAGAAAACGTATAACGTTACAATCTGAGCAAACCCCGTGGACGAACGGTCCATCGTCCAACGATTCGCTCTCGACATCAGGTGTGACGAGGCAACCGCCAGAATTTTTTGATTTGACAGTTTGAATGTTTTTGTAGTGAAAGCTAACCACTTTCTACGAAAAAAAAACCAGCGCAACTTTTCAATTTCAGCGAGGTTTTTTTTTTAATTCTAACAATCATTATTCTTTGTGTGCAAGCAGAAAGTAGCTCTTCACTATTTGATGAAGTTCTTCCCCGGAGTACTAATTACACTGGCATATTTCAAGGGAATGGAAGATTACGGAATGTGTAGTCCTATCATCTGGCAACAGCTAGATAGTCCATTCAAGCCGCGCTTTGACAGCTATTAGTTCATGTGACCGACCTTCTTGACCGACCTTCTTCTCCAGCGGATGACCGAGGGTAAGATTATCTAGACATAACAGAATCCTTGAGCAAGCATTCTCGTACGATGCAATCGGAAGGCATATAAGATGCCGGTACATTTCTTGGATATCCGCATACAGCAATGCCTGCGGGCGTATCTGTAGCATAGACTAACTCTAAGACCTGTAGGTCCAGAACAAAAACGATTTTTTTCTTGGCTCAGTCAGTACTAGCACATCGGTCCCAAGCTCGGTCCCAAGCTCGGTCCCAAGCTCAATAATGCGCCCCAATAATGAACTCACACGAAGACACTCTCAAATATTCTGTCAAAATAACACAGCCAATCAAAACAAAGGCGCAAATATGTATAGCAAGATGCTGCCTTCAAGGTGTACTTCGGACCAAGGGGTTCTACAACAGTGAACCAATTTCAAATCGCTAGTTGCATATTGATTGTTGTCTGTAGGCTCTGAACGGGTTGTACGGAAGACAGTTGATACTTTTTCGACGGATTTTTGCTGCCGGAGATCTGTATACACACTTTGTGAAAATGCTGTAAGCCTCCGGTCCACTTCAAACCCAGGGATGTTCTTTGTCCATTAACATCTACTTCGTCAACTAGACTTTGCTCCATGATGGAAAGTTCGGACCCATCGTCGACAAATGCGTAGGTTCACACAATTTTTGATAAACCGTAGAGGACAACTGGAAGGATTTGGAAGAAAAGTTTTGACTGGCGCTTATGAATATTACAGCTCCGCTGGGTTGTTTCAGCATGCCCGTGGAATTCAGTGACAGCAGCTGCTGCTCACGATTATCTTTCACTAGCAGACCTAATAGACGCCTGTAGACGTAATATACGTTTCTGCAACATGGAACGTGAATCCTCGGAACATCTGCTTTGCAGTTGTGATGCTTTGTACAAGAGCAGACTTAAATTTCTTTACAGTGGTTGTATACAACCTAAAGGAATTTGGACTGCAAATCCTGGAAAGGTGGTGGGTTTTATAAACTCAATTTTGTCTGACTGGGAGACGCGTCTTAGGCTGGTCACTTGACAAATGGTGATCTAGCTTTAAAATGCAAATTAGTATAGTAAACAAGGGTATACCACAAAAGTTTAACTCAGTGGAGAAAGTGGTTCTACGCCTCAGTAAAAAAAAATGTAAGGGTGAGCTATGTCAGTGACATAACTGCACACTATATTTTATTCAGTCTAAAGAACCATGAGACCCTGAGTGAGTCCCTGACTGATGAGAACCATGAGTGCGTGTGGCTATACTATCGTTTCTCCACGAAAATTATGAAAGTCAACTCTTAACAATATGTACAACTCTTTGTTGTCGAATGGGTAGATGCTGTCATTCCGGTTCATGTTCCACGGTTTGCTGGTTTGATGGTTCGGGTGCTTCGATAGCGAGTACAGACAACATAGGTCTATGATATGAACAATATGAACAATAACGCCTGCACTCTACGCCAATATTCTTAACAAACGTTAAATCTATGCAAGAACCACCAAGTGTGATTGCTTCATTCAAAAGGTTAGCTAAAGTAAATTTAAAGTGTTTCTGCATAAAATTTATAAAATCAATATTTTCTTGTTTGGAAACATCAATATTAAAGTCTCCGGTCAACACAATTGGCGAATCTTGCGCTGCATACCTGAACAACTTGCAAATCAGGAACAATTTCAAATTCTTTGCAGTTGTTCCTGGTGAAATGTACACCGCAATCAGCAGAACTTCAGTGTCCATAACTGATATCTTAGCTGCACAAATGTCCCCGAAAGTATCTACAACGCTGAACATGTCGTCATGATGTTCACTGAGCTGTTGGATCTTGTGGGGAGCAGCCATAGTGGTAGCCTTGTCCTGCTGATATATTGCTACACCACCTGCTCTCACATTGCAGCGTTTGAATTGAACGATGCAGTTGTAGCCTTCAATCTCGACTAAATAGTTATTGTCTAGCCAAGTATCACTTAGTACGAGGAATTCCACGCTTGTTAAAATCCGATCTGAGGCGATATCCAACACGCGAGCGTTCAAACTTTGAACATTGATGCTCATCAACGTGGTGGCAGAACCCTTGTTTTCCAGAACTTGGTACAAATAATCCCCAAGTGAATCCTAGAGGGTTTGAGCTGTTTAGTGGAATACTTGTAACTATAAATTAGAAGAAAAATTAGTAATCTCCATTTAATTCCAACTACCTTTGCTTATCTTCGAGAGATACGCGTATTTCGTCTACAATGTGCAGACTTCTTCAGTGTCTCGTACTAGTCGAGTTATTAGTACGAGACACTGAAGAAGTCTGCACATTTTAGACGAAATACGCGTATCTGTCGAAGATAAGCAAAGGTAGTTGGAATTAAATGGAGATTACTAATTTTTCTTCTAATTTATAGTTATCCCCAAGTGTTTGTAATCGATGGTTTCCTAGACGCTGCAGCTCGTTCCTGAGGTCTACCATCTTAGGTGAGTTGCTACCTTTAGCATGATGAAACTTAAAGGCATTGGTTGAGTTCGTTAAATACAGTCCCTGGATTGACTGAACACGTGACAACCCAACGTAAACTAACTGCTGATCCTGGCTTTTATTGTAGTCATATACAATCTCCGGGAACGTGCCACCTTGCGATTTATGAACAGTTAACGCACAGGCAGTGACCATCGGAAACTGTATGCGCTTGTATTTAATGATGCCACTCAGCTTTATATTAGCTGATCGTTTGGAGATGGGAGTCCAATCTGTTGTAGGATACCAGGCCTCGCAAAAACGGCAGGTCCTGCCTTAATCCTTAAAGCAGCACCTATCGTCTCACTCTCGAACTTAAGCCACAATTTTACGATCTGCTGCCCAGAATCGACTTCGTCCTGTTCGATGTATCGAACAATCGCGCCATTCACTACACCATCTTCGACATCAACGTTGGTAGTTATCATATAAGGCTTACCAACCGCAAGCCGGAGCAAATAAGGCAGCCCACCGGTCTCCACGACGGGAACTTGCTAACTGACTAGCATCTTTGTATCCTGCAAACACATCGTCAGCAGTACAGTCCAGTGGATCTTGATCGTTCAACGCTTCATTGTTGAATTTTTCCACATCTAAGTTGCGATGATATAGTCGGATTGCTTCTGGTGCGTTCTATTTACACCATTCAGCTGTGTGAAATCGACATTTCTTGGATATCCGCATACAGCAATGCCTGTGGGCGTATCTGTAGCATAGACTAACTCTAAGACCTGTAGGTCCAGAACAATTGTTGTCTGTAGGCTCTGAACGGGTTGTACGGAAGACAGTTGATACTTTTTCGACGGATTTTTGCTGCCGGAGATCTGTATACACACTTTGTGAAAATGCTGTAAGCCTCCGGTCCACTTCAAACCCAGGGATGTTCTTTGTCCATTAACATCTACTTCGTCAACTAGACTTTGCTCCATGATGGAAAGTTCGGACCCATCGTCGACAAATGCGTAGGTTCACACAATTTTTGATAAACCGTAGAGGACAACTGGAAGGATTTGGAAGAAAAGTTTTGACTGGCGCTTATGAATATTACAGCTCCGCTGGGTTGTTTCAGCATGCCCGTGGAAGTTAGTGACAGCAGCTGCTGCTGACGATTATCTTTCACTAGCAGACCTAATAGACGCCTGTAGACGTAATATACGTTTCTGCAACATGGAACGTGAATCCTCGGAACCTCTGCTTTGCAGTTGTGATGCTTTGTACAAGAGCAGACTTAAATTTCTTTACAGTGGTTGTATACAACCTAAAGGAATTTGGACTGCAAACCCTGGAAAGGTGGTGGGTTTTATAAACTCAATTTTGTCTGACTGGGAGACGCGTCTTAGGCTGGTCACTTGACAAATGGTGATCTAGCTTTAAAATGCAAACATCAACGTTGGTAGTTATCATATAAGGCTTACCAACCGCAAGCCGGAGCAAATAAGGCAGCCCACCGGTCTCCACGACGGGAACTTGCTAACTGACTAGCATCTTTGTATCCTGCAAACACATCGTCAGCAGTACAGTCCAGTGGATCTTGATCGTTCAACGCTTCATTGTTGAATATTTCCACATCTATGTTGCGATGATATAGTCGAATTGCTCCTGGTGCGTTCTATTTACACCATTCAGCTGTGCGAAATCGACTTTCAATCAATTTTGATTCTGCCTCAGTCAGTGGCTTGCCGTTGCCAATTTTGGTAAGTATGCTGGAAAATTCCAGATCCGTCTGACGCATAAATTTTACCAGCGGAAAAAAACCAAGGGATTGCTACAGAACAGCACCGTGAAAGGAGGTTCCAGTTGGATTTTACACGGGCCTAGCATTAACGGGCGGCAGTTGTCGCAAATCACCGCAAAATATTATATTGATTCCGCCAAATGGATCGTCATAATTGCCAGTGATGTCTTGTAAACGCGAATGGATGGTGTTGAGCACATCCGCGCCTATCATACTTACCTCATCTATTATGATCGCTTTCACATTGCTGAAAGCGTTACGGTACATTTGCAGCATTTCAAAGCTGAGCTTTGAGTTGCTCCGACGTGACATTGTGATCCGGAATGCAGAATGCACGGTGGTTCCACAAATTGCAACGGCTGCCTTTCCAGTAGAAGCGCATGCTACAAAAGCATGTTTCAGTGCATTGTGATCCTGAGAGAATCGATTGATAGTCTCCATCAGTATCCGCAACGTAAATGTTTTACCGCATCCAGCAGGCCCAGTAAAGAAAGTCAGTAACGATTTTTTGTTCTCGTCGTAGCTATGTAATCCATCGATCACATGCAATATCAAGTCACGCTGCTCCGCATTTGTCCTCCGCAACATAGCACCAACAATCAATATGCAACTAGCGATTTGAAGTTGGTTCACTGTTGTAGAACCCCTTGGTCCGAAGTACACCTTGAAGCCAGCACCTCGTTATACATATTTGCGCCTTTGTTTTGACTTGCTGTGTTATTTTGACAGGATATTTGAGAGTGTGTTCGTGTGAGTTCATTATTAGGGGCGCATTATTAAGCTTGGGACCGATGTTCTAGTACTGACTGAGCCAAGAAAAAAATCGTTTTTGTATGGGACCTACTGGTCTTAGAGTTAGTCTATGATAGCACAGTAATCTTCATTCGCACATACGCAGCATGCTTTTCTGTGGCAGCATTTTCCTGTTCCCCATCTTCTTCATTCTCGTAAGTACGCAGATATTCCTCAACAGTCTGTTCTAGATTCAGCTTACAGTCGTATTCTCTGCGCTTTCGTAAAAGATCTGCTTCATGCGTATCATACAACTAGGAACTACAACAAAATCAACCACATGGTCGGTATTTGCTGTGTCGCAGTTTGGCTCGAAATATACCTTCTAGAATTTCGTTCGTTAGTTGTTCAACGTTCTTTGACGTTCTCCAAGACGCGGCGTTTAATGAATGCTATGTTCAGCCGTGCCGCGGTAATTGAATTACAAACAGTACAATATAAAAATTCAACCAAACAAACGCTTTAGTTAATAAACTTTTTGGTCGTCCTGAAAAGAACGGATTTAGTTGACGGGGGAGTAATAGTTTGCGATTCCACTTGAGCTTTTTGGTATTTTTGTCTCGTTACGGGCGGCTTTTTCCCGCCAAATTGCAGGCTTCACCATGTTTCTCGTAGCGAGGTTGACAGGAGCATCGGCTCCTACAGCCAACTGTACCATCGCCTCTCTGGGAAACGACTGATCGCCAGTGCACCCTCCAGGGTGCCTGCTGCCGCTATCTGCGTGCGAACAGCCACTGCACAGCTCCACGACTGTTGTAAGACTGAGTCTAAATTTATGCTAAGAGCTGGTATGTTATGGCGTCGGATGCGATTGGACAAAAAAAGGCGGTACCAACGAAGTCAATGTGATACAAACTGCATCAAAGGGGACGAACTTTAGTCATTGTGCCACAATAATTAGTTCTAATTAGTGCACGCTAGACGGATGATTTTCTCAACAGAAATATGCTTCATTTGCTTTCCCCCGCCAGCAACTAATCCGGTATGCATAACTAGGAACAATGGCGAACTCCACCACATGGTCGGTCTCTGATGTGTTGCAGTTTGGCTCGAATTATCATTATCCTTTCTAGAATTTCGTTCGTTACTTGTTCAACGTTCTTTGTGATATATTCCGGGACGCGGCGTTTAATGAATGCTATGATCAGCCGTGACGCGGTAACTGATTTACAAATAGCACAATAGAAAATATCTACCAAACTCTTTAATTAGTAACTTATTTGGTCATCCTGAAAAGGACGGATTAAGTTGACGGGGGAGTAATAGTTTGCGATTCCTCTTGGGCTCTTTTTCTTTGTTCAGCTCCTCGTCTTTGCGGATGGCCAGCTGCTAATGACGTGGGATGATTCTGGTCTTCTTGTTTTCACTGGCGGCGTTTTCACCGACGCGCTCTGCAAACACGTCTGTCGCATACGGATGCACAGCGTGAACTGATTGGTTGATCGTTCCCACATGTTTCATAATTGCTAGCACGGTTAATGTGCAGTCTGAACCAATCAGAGCGTAGCGCAAATATGATGTCATTTTCGACCAATAGCTTTGTGCGTTCAGAAATTTTTCTTGTAAGTGCTTTTTAATTAGTTTAAACAAATATAATGAATTATGTTAGCAATATGGATTAAGCGTTGATGTTCTACCTTTCGAATGAAATACTTATCGTAAAATTTCTGTGGGCCAGACAGGAGATTATCGTTCAATTTCTCCAAACCCGCGTAACGCTTTCGATTTCAGAAATTTTAGAACGGCGCCCCTATACAGGAATAGAAAAGAACGACGTAAGTCCTACGTCAAAAAAATAGACGCCTGCCGGAAATATCTCACTTGGAATTAAACCGCAGCGGCGGTGGTTATGGTTCTGCTGCGACTGCGGCGATGGTTATGGTGGTGTAGTTGTACAAGTAGTAGTCGTTCTGCTGCAGCTGATGCTGATGCTGGCAACATCGACCGTTTCCTTAGATCCAAATCGAGAATGAAGGCCTCCCAAGCCGCAGCTTTATTATTGCCGCCGCCGCAGCGAAATCTCAGCGAAAAAATCGCCGCGATGAGAATACATGGCAGCAAAAACAAACGCGATGCGTTTTTTAACCGCGTCGGTCTATGGGTGAATATCCGTCTGTTGAATGATTGGAATGATCCACAACGGACGGAGAAGGCCTAACCAGACCTGACCAGACCAAAGTATAATTAATAATAAACCACTTTCCATGACGACTTCAAATCTGTCCATCAGAATGCACAATGTACTACACTCAAAAAACCGTGCATCTCATATTTAAGTGCACTCACCTATAGATCTGGGCAAAGTGCAAAGTTATTGGTCTGTATTAGTTCTGCACTTATTTTTTATTGAATGTGGTCAAATACTATTCATGACCCATAGAGTAATTAACCATATGTGCAATAAATATATAGTTTTTAAGTGCAACAGCTGAATAGATATTAATTATAGTGTACATGGATTGCATTAACTTGTGCTAGCAAAATTCAAATGAGTTTTTTAATACGTTTTATGTGAAAATGTACATGGATTTTTTTTTTCAAAATAAGGTTGGTATTGGATTATTTGTATCTTTTCATGTAATAAAACATGTAATAAATGTGCGAATGAAAGAGGTTTTATTTGTATGTAAAAAATACTCGGCAGCATGGTGTGCCGTTTTTTAAAATAAAAGTAATCAACTAATAAAATGACCAATGGCCAATAATGAACAAACTCACTACGAAGGATACTGATGATCTGTTTCATATCCTCCTCCAATCCAATTTCCAAGATACGATCACACTATAATGAAACACTGCAGATTCTTGAACAGGAAATCCAGTGTCCCTTTCAAATGATCAAGCACACGAACCGGCGTAGCCACCACAATATTCAACCCATTTCCCAGCTTTTCATTCTCCGTATGCCGACTGGCAGCTCCCATCAACAGGCCATAGGTGTTTGTGAATCCGTTTCTGCGATCGCCTTCAACGTATTGTCCGACACCTTACCACGAAGCGAATCGAATTCCTGATTGCCTAGCAGTATTTCGTATGCACTGCTGCTTCCAACCGGAGACGCTTCTTGTTCTTCAGCATCACCATCTTCCTCCATTTTCTTCATCATCACTTTGCTTCGGCCGCTTCACAACTATAAAAACAAATCCATCAAAAATATTCATGAATATTCAAGAATATTCATGCTTGCATCAATAACTTACCGGCTTCGGCTTCCTGGATCTTACGTTTCTTTTCCTTCTTGTTGAAAATTTTCCTCCAAATCCTCAACGGATGCTGTAATTTCCTGAAAATAAATTCGAGGTTAATAAAACACGTTTCTCCCGGCAATCGAATACGGATTTCGTCTCACCTTTCCCATTCTGAACAATCGCTTTTGATAGGCCTGTCGCTTTGTTTTTCAACTTTGTTTTCTGCTGATTATTTTTCGCGCCCGGTTATTTATTCCGTTTTAAGTGCGAAGATGGATGGAATAGGGCAAAGTGAAAACACACTTAAATGACATTTCTCACGCCATTGAAAATTATGTGCGGACCACATCAGTCTCATTGGAAAAGAACCTGTGTATTAAATGACGGGTGTTAAAAATTATGTGTGGCAAATAAAAATCATACTGGCTCAGATGATTTCAATTGGAAGCAAAAGTTGACCGATTTAAGTGCCAATTTTAATAATAAAAATTATTGGTTTATTTTCAGTGTACCTTTTCCAGAGGTTCTAACGCGTAAGTCTCACTTGATGGTGATTATCAGTATTCACCAGATCTTGTACCCTACATGTACCTTTAATACAACACTTCCATTAAGTTTGAACTTTACTGAACATATTAACAAATATATCCTACTAATTTTAACACATCAAATTTCAAAGGAAAAATGAAAGTATTGCAATACGATCTTCAAGAAAGAATTTAGAATATGGTGAAAAGTTAAAAATAAAAATGAAGATTTCGCGCAGCCGTCTGGAGAAATAAACACTCTTTTCATAAAAAGAAAAGTATAGTTTATATTGTGAATTCTAATATGATTAATTTCGTTTCTTGTTTTATTGCGTTTTTTAATTTATCAAGAGGTATTGGGGGTGTAATGAACAAAGGAGCATTATAAATTTCACCAGAACTATGCAGCTTTTAATGATATTTGAAAACTGAATCACTTCAGAATGTACCAAATGTACTTAAATTCGAAACCTTGGTTAAATTCTATTCAAACTAATTGTAATATATTGAACAACAAATATAATTCATCGGCAAATTAAACAGTAGGGTGTGTCCTTTGATTCAGCCTAATATCCAGCGAGCAATTATTATTTTTTTTTCTTATAACTCATAAAGTAGTTGATCTGCAAGCGATATTC
Organism: Aedes japonicus; assembly: GCA_034211315.2. Classification (NCBI taxonomy): domain Eukaryota; kingdom Metazoa; phylum Arthropoda; class Insecta; order Diptera; family Culicidae; genus Aedes; species Aedes japonicus. The sequence goes on from JASCZW010008567.1 coordinate 25,994, forward strand.
AACTATTTATACACTTGCTTACTTGAGTTTGATAACTGCTTTGACTAGTATCACGAAACGTTACATAAATCATTTTATAAAGTTATAAACTTCCTAGTTATATGGGAGAAATTCTATTGAAAGCAACAAAATCAAAATCCTTTCGAGTGCATGTGGTTGAATTGAAGAAAAATATGGCTCATTTTAAAAGGTCAACGAATTAAAGCTTAATTACCAATTTAACATATGCAGATATTCAGTAATGTACTTTGATGGAAGAATATATAGAATTTCTGGGGTTGAAAATCAATTGTCAAGAATAGTAAACATATTTGAAGCCAACATTTCCCCTACCTACAAAACGCTGAGTAACCTAGTAGCCAATTTAACGAAAACTTAGAACTGTATTGTGGCAACTGTGGTATTATGACATATGCAACTAAACAAACGGGGTAAAACACACAAATGATCTTTAATATAAGTTGTGCAACCAAAATATCACTATTTATCCCTGTGAATTGCCATTTAATTGCTGTGATCTATCAGTCTATTAATCAATATCTAATTTTTTAAAGTTCCCATCCATGCCAAAAATAGATCCTGCATCTCTTGGTTTTCCAGGCCGTTTTCCTTCAATGGCTTTTTTGTTTTCCTCTGCTATGAAAAAATCCCGATTGTCAACTAGATGCTGATTGATTTTCTCTGCAAACAAAAGAGGTTTTACATGTTGGTTGAGAGATATACACAATAAAGTACCTCTTATGTCCATTAGATTGCCAGCAGTGCCACCCAATTCATTGATAAGACATTTCTTTTGAACAAAAGGATACAACGTTTCGATGTTACTATGTAGGTGTAACATGTCCAGCAGCTCCTTCTTCATAAATGGTTTAACCAACATGAGAATTTTATCAATAAATGGAACTACGTTTGTTAAATGAAGGCCCTTCAAACGAACTGGCATCGCTTCTTGTAAGAAATGTAGGAATCGTTTCACTGTACTAATGGTCAACCGGGTAACATGGCCCATGGTAACTCCTTCCATATCCAAAACAAATCTGTATCCGGGGACTGCTCCACTTTCTCTCTGAATTAAATCAGCAAGCATTATTACGCTGTAATTAGATCGCAATCGTTTATTTTTTGTTATCAACATTTTAATTTATATGTGCGTGTTATATTAATAAATACTTAAATAAACTTACAATTTCAAAGTTGATTCAAACGAAAAAAAAGTCGCATCATTATTTATTAGTTTTCCGTAAAGAACCACGTGGTTTTCATCCGTTGGTATCGATAAGGGAACTACTGCACTAGAATAAAAAAGAAATAAAAAATAACAAAATACAGTTAATGACATTAGATAAAATGTGTTGCAGCATGTTTTTCATAATGAGATAGATGTAACAATTATGGAGCACTTAAAAATTTTACCATTTAAGAGCATGAGCATTAGCATGATCATGATTGACCGCTCGAGGTTGCTACACCGTTATTACCAGATCAGCTGTTATTGCACAGATAACCAATAGATGATGTAGAAAGAGATGTTCGCTCATCACCATGAGGCACCAAGAGTGAACAACAATGTTTTTGGCTAGAATGAAAGATGTGAAGAGAAAGTGTTGAAAGGTCCGTCAGAGTGCGGCAGGTAGGAAAATTAACAGATGTTTTTGAAAATTGAGCGAAAGGGCATGTATCCAATGGTACTCGAACCATGGACGTCAATCTTTGCCTAACATCCCACTGCGGGGTAGGTTGTTGCGACGGAACAAGTCCGCCACTTCAACAGGCAAAAATTGACGCATGGAAAGACGCTCATGTACCACTGTGGCTTGTATAGTTTATTCTTAGCGATCTATTGTGTGCACTCGGTTTACTGATGCGCACATGGGAGAGGAACTCTCTCCTTTTTTTGGGTTTGTTTTGATTCGCAACGACTGACGCAACGACTGACGATCACGATCAATAGATGATGCTTCGGACTAGCATACATCGTCAATGTGTAAAAACTGGTGATCCCAAACTAAGGCAATACCGGTGCCACCCTTGCTCAAATGCAGGTCACGTGATGTTCACATGGTACTCGCTTTATTGGAAGCCGAGCAGTCTTCTGCACTTTCACGACTGAGTTGTTGGATAACAGGATTGGGTGGTAGCAGGGTTCGTTTTTGTTAACTATAAGCTAGCTAGTGAAATATTCAAATATTGGGACCGATTTCCGATTTGAACCGATTTATACCAACAGTAAGAATGCTATTGGAAGCACTTACAAAGTGTGATCGTGGTTATTCATTCGTATGGCGAAGAAATAATATAGGTCACAATTAATTGTGATCCCCATCACCGGTCCACCACACCCGGCGAATCACCACATCTCACCGGGAAAAAGCTCTATGGTTTTTTTTTCTGTACTCACTTGAGCCACTGGAAAATAAATAACTGAAAAAAATAAGGCGCTATACCCGAAAACCAAGCAGTTCGAAACAAAGCAGCATGGTGATACGGCATATATGGTGAACTAAAAGTTTTTTTTTTATTTTTATTTATTTATTTTCCGTCTGCCTATTTCCTCACATGGTGAAAATCACCGACGCCAGGGAGACGACTCCACCACCTGGACCCTACCTATCGACTCATGAATATGAGCCGGCACCAACGGCTTTACTTCCCTTCCGAAGGAAGACGTGACCAGATTTTTTCGGCTCAGTAAAACCACCGACGTCGACTGGGATTGAACCGAGACCCACTGGGGTGCCAAGTAGCAGTCACGCTTACCACTACACAACCGTCGCAGGCCTTGAACTAATAGTGTGGATGTGCATAATTACCGTAATTCATAATTTACCGTCTTGGCTTACCTAGCAGCAGTTTTAAAAGATAACCGAAAACTAAAGATAACGCGTTATATGCGTTATAGTAAAATAGTGAAGAAGAAAGAAACAAACCGTTCACGTCCGATTTTTTGTAGTACGGACTGCCGAGGATTGTACTCGTCTTCAATCATTATTGGATCGATTCACTGATTGGTGCCGTCGGAATAAACTTATGATCAGCATTCCAAAGTGTAGTATGTCGTATGTAGTAATGTCGTATTACCGCATCAAGCAGCCGATTGTTTTCGACTATACCATCAATGGCGTCGTTCTACATAGAACCGACCAGTTCAGCGATTTAGGTGTTCTACTGGATCATAAATTATCGTTTAACCTCCACCGCTCTGCTGTGATTTCTAAGGCTAATCGCCAGCTAGGGTTTGTGTCAAAAATCTCAAGAGACTTCACTGACCCGTACTGCCTGAAAGCTCTCTATTGTTCACTGGTACGACCGATCCTAGAAAATGCCGCCTTGGTCTGGCTTCCTTATCAATTGACTTGGAGCTTGAGGATAGAAACAATACAGCGCAGGTTTATCCGGATGGCATTGCGTAATCTACCATGGCGTGATCCGCAAAATCTCCCGCCGTATTCAGATCGCTGCAATCTGCTGCAATTGCATACTTTGGAACGTCGACGGAAAAATCAACAAGCGGTTTTTGTTGCTAAACTTTTGAATGGAGAGGTCGACTGCTCGAGGCTTCTCTCTCAACTGAACATCCGAGTTCCTCCGAGAGCATTACGGAGTGGTACTCTTCTCCAACCCCGATTCCATCGAACAGCGTTTGGAAACAACGAACCTCTAACAGCTATGATGCGAGCGTTTACGACTTTCGAAGAATTGTTTGAATTTGGCGAATCTTCAGCTCACTTTTTGGCTCGTGTTTGTAATGCCCGTTTTATTTAGTTTTAAGTTTGTGTCATGTAGACAATAAGTCCGATGAACTTAATTGATTAAATAAATAAAATAAATAAATAAATAAAATGTCAAAGCACTCGAATATTCGTAAACTTCAAAATGTACAACTGCATTCTACAGACATACCTACTACTAGAACTCACATGTGCAACATGAAAGTTGAGCGTTCTAAAGAGAAATCTATACCTTGAATTACGATTAGGGGATTTGATGTAATAAGCGTCCATAGAAGCATTTCATGCCTTTTTTCCATTTTACGCTTCTGAAAGCTGACTTAAAGTAAATTGGTACGCACAAGAAGACCTGTTTTTCGTGATTCAATAAGTTTTAAAAGTAGGAGGTAACCCCGGCGTAGTGAATAGCATCCATACCTGTCACGCCAAAGTCACGAGCTCGAGTCTCACCCCCGGAAAAGTTACGAAAACACCCAAAAGGTATATGAGTGACTATGACAGAAGGTGAACCAGCCCACAGCGTTAAAAAAGCTTGAACATAAGCTTTGCAGTACTTATATTAAAACTTCAAAGTTACAGCATTAGATGATGAACGGAATAATCGCATTTCTTCCATTTTGCCCACATTTGCTTAATGTCCTTGACTACCCCGCCGCTTTGTCAAATTCGCTGCTGTATTGGTCGAAATTCCGGGCAATTCGGATGATTCAATACCTTGGGGACAAAATTGTTGGCAGCATACCACTGCAGAATCACCTTGGAGTAGTGACAGCTAGCCAAATCGGGCCAAAAAATGATTTTGCCTCTCTGCTTGCGCATGAACGGCAATACACGCTTTTTCAGGCATTTTTCGATGTAAACTTGGGATGTCATCGTCGAGAATGTGACGAATGGTTCCGTTTTTAGGCCACAACTTCAAATCACTTACCAAAACATGGCCTTCTTCGCAAACTTGTCGGCAAACACGAACTTGAATCTTCCCGGCACATCCCGCGTCCTGTCACGATGCAAAATTTTTGAACGGGAAGCTGGTTAAAATCGAGTTTGCGCATGTTTCTTCATCGTTCAAAGTGCATCCAAGTGAAAACACGGTCGTACAAGAGCCTTGTACGCTTTTTGCCCCGGAATTCTGCTTCATGTGCCAGGTGTTAACTGGCTTTGTACTACTTGTATACTACCCTGGCAAAGTTGTTCCGCATCGTTAGAAAGTTTACGTTGTATCCTCTGGTCACATCTCGGATCGAAAGACCGGGGTTGGTTTAAACGCATCTTATCCCAACGCGTGCGGCGCCCGAGGGACATAACAATTTACTCTTAGTCAGCTTTTACGCGTTATCGAAGTGGTGTGCTGGATGAACTCGCCGCTAGGTATCATGTTTTTCCAGGTTATGAACATGATCATGAATTTGCTGATGGTGGCTCTGTTCGCGGTAGTACGCTAAGCTCAATCGATGAAAATGTTATGCCTGATGAGGAAAATGATGTCAGGGAGGGTGTGGAGCAACGAAGAAGTGGTAGAAGACAACTGATTGGAGAGCAATATCTGACGGTTACTGAAGTGGAATCAGCCTTTTGTGAGTTTAGTGGAACAGAAGTGTACTCAATCGATAAATGGATTCTGACTTCGATTAAATGGTTGATTCTATAAGCCTGAAGGGCTAACGAAGATTTATGCTGGCAAAGAAAAAAATATAGGGAAGTTATCCTTAAGGGCATCTTCAGCGGCGGTCTATTTTTAGATCAACTTTATACCTTATTTACATCTGTGAAACTTGAATAGAACTAGCTAAAATAGACCAACTTTGCGTTACCGATGTTGTATTTCTTGTTGTTAAACCCGCCAACACCTGTTATCCGGTCGATCATTCAAAAGTTTTTTTTCAGAGATCGCAGATTTTTCACAAACGCCAAATAATTTTTAATGCCAGTAGTGCGTCGTTAGCTGATGACAAGGAATACTTGTTCTTTCGTTTGGCTGAAGGTGAGTGTGAGAATGCTCGCATTTCATTAAAACGATTTTACATAATGCTGATTTGTAGTTTGGCAGCGGATAAACAAAAGTCGAAACGGAGAGGGTCATATCCTGGATGACGCCCCAACGTCGACTGTGATTTCCGTTCCGGTCATCAGAAGCTGTTCCAGGACTACTTTAGCGACACGCAATTCTACAACGAGAAGCACTTCCTGCGTTTCCGCATGCCAAGGGAGGTGTTCCTGGACATTATACGACAACGAGAGTCAACTAGCGCCTTCTCCAAAATTTATCTTTATTTTATTTTTTTTCCGTCGGCATTTCCTCACATGGTGACAATCATCGACGCCAGGGAGACGACTCCATAACCTGGACCCTACCTAACGACTCATAACTATGAGCCGGGACCAACGGCTTTACTTCTCTTCCGAAAGGAAGATGTGACCAGATTTTTTCGCCTCAGAAAAACCACCGACGTCGACTGGGATTAAACCCAGACCCACTGGGGTGCCAATAGCAGTCACGCTTACCACTACACCACCGAGGCCGGCCAAAATGTATCGGTATGAGCTATTTGCAAGTGCTTATCATGACCAATCTAGCAATAATCAGATTGTTTACTTCATTGCTTTACTTCATTACATTACTTTTCATTTCCGAGCAATCGAAATACTATTGGAAATCTCAGAAGCACCGCATTTCGATCTAGTCAGCGTTTTCCGGATAATGCAGTGGCTGTAAAAAAACTAATATTACGTTCACACTACTGCTTATATTACGGGATATACAGTATCTTCATATCAGCAGCTAAAGGTGATACGGTCAAAATTTGGTCAAGGGAAAACGCGTGTAAATCGGTGAAATCGTTTATTTAAAAAATCAAATTAAATTTCTTTTTCAAGTTCAATTAGTATAAAATTCAGGAAAAATATTCAGTTAGGCTTCTGCTTTTCCAAATACGAATTGCCGGGCCTTACGCTTGACCCCTGCCATCAGATTTTGTACAGCCACCTTGTCCACCTTCTTCGCCGCAGAAAGCCAGTTTGCCTTGAACTGCTGCTCGTCCTTAGCAGTTTTTTTGGTCTTCTTTAGGTTCCGCTTGACAATAGCCCAGTATTTCTCAATTGGGCGGAGCTCTGGCGTGTTGGGAGGGTTCTTGTCCTTGGGAACCACCTGCACGTTGTTGGCGGCGTACCACTCCATGGCCTTTTTACCGTAATGGCAAGATGCCAAATCCGGCCAAAACAGTACGGAACAACCGTGTTTCTTCAGGAAAGGCAGCAGACGTTTATTCAAACACTCTTTCACGTAAATTTCTTGGTTGACAGTCCCGGAAGCTATGAAAATGCTGCTTTTCAAGCCACAGGTACAGATGGCTTGCCAAACCAGATATTTCTTTGCGAACTTTGACAGTTTCGTATGCTTGGAAATATCTGCTACCTTTCCTCTTCCTTTTGCCGTATAAAACTCCTGTCCCGGAAGCTGCTTGTAGTCGGCTTTGACGTAGGTTTCGTCGTCCATTACCACGCAGTCAAACTTCGTCAGCATCGTCGTGTACAGCCTCCGGGATCGCGCTTTGGCCGTCGTATTTTGTTTATCATCGCGATTTGGAGTCACTACCTTCTTGTAAGTCGATAGTCCGGCTCGTTTTTTGGCTCGATGCACGGTTGTAGACGATACACCCAGCTTATTTGCGGCATCTCGGAGAGATAGGTTAGGGTTTCGCTTGAAACTACCGGCAACTCTCTTTGTCGTCTCAGCGGCTTCCGGTTTTCGATTTCCCCCCGGTCCAGACTTCCTGGCTGCCGACAAACGTTCCCCAAACACTTTAATTACATTTTTAACGGTTGATTTGGCCACTTTTAGCGATTTTGCCAACTTTGCGTGCGAGTAGCTCGGATTTTCGCGATGCGCGAGCAAAATTTTGATACGCTGCTCTTCTTGCTTGGATGGCATTTTGACAACTGAAGAGTGAATTCCAAAATAAAAAAAGAAGCAACATTCTACACTACACCTTCAAAATGAGCGGTGTTCAGGTTTTTTAAATGCAAAATTGAAAGAAATACGTCAAGTTGATATTGACCAAATTTTGACCGTATCGCCCTTTAGTTTTCACTGAAAATAATGTACATGTCATTTGATATCAAGATACTCTATATCACGTAATATAAGCTGTAGTGTGAACGTACTATAAGACAAGCATTCGTTATTTAGAAATGAAACGAAAAGGCAATTCACTAGCACCGGGAGCAACTAGAAGCAAACTTGTCTGGGAATGCATTCTTTCGCTGCGAAAGGTGTGCCAAGAGAACTCGGAAAATTTATTCTGGGTTCCGGGACACTGTGGCATTGAAGGCAATGAAAGGGCAGACGAGCTTGCTAAACAAGGTTCAAATGCACAGTTTATTGTCCCAGAACCATTCTGCGGTATATCATACTGTGCCATAAAAATGGAATTAAAATCTTGGGAAGAGCATAAGGTGATGACCAATTGGTTGGTCGCCACAAAGTGTTCTCAAGCGAAAAGGTTTATAATTCCAAATGTTACAATTAGTAAAAGCTTCTGGAGCTCAATAAGAGAGTTCTTTGTACGTATACTGGCCTAGTAACCGGACATAATTTGAAAAACATTGGCCAGGTTCATAATGATATCTGTCGTTTCTGTAACATAGAACGTGAAACCTCGGAGCATCTGCTTTGCAGTTGTGATGCTTTGTACAAGAGCAGACTTAAATTTCTGAACAGTGGCTATATGCAACCTAAAGCAATTTGGACTGCAAATACTGGAAAGGCGGTGGGTTTTATAAACTCAATTTTGCCTGACTGGGAGACGCGTCTTGGGCTGGTCACTTGACAAATGGTGATCTAGCTTTAAGATGCGAATTAGAATAGTAAACAGGGGTATACCACAAAAGTTCAACTCAGTGGACGCTGTGGTTCTACGCCCAAAAAAAAAAAAAAAAAAAAAAAAAGAGGCAATTAGGAGCACCCGAGGCGAGCAACACAACTTTTTGTCCACCGCAGCAAACACGGTTACTTTTCGGCTCACACATATAACTCAGAATTACTCAATAAAATTGAGTTATTGTTTAGTAAAAGCTGAAATTTTACTTAATAATTAGTATTGTAGTGTTTTGGAACAGTATTTTTCTTGTTCCAAATTGCTGCAAGAATAGATCAAAACATATACCAGTTTTCAAATGATGCAAAATAGATCCAGTATAAAACAAAATTTACAACAACGGTGCAGCAATGTTATTGCGTTTGGTCTAAAAAAATAAATCCAATCCACGATTTGAATCGCCGTTGAAGATGTCCTAAGAACTGTGAACCACATTACTGGTTGAAACACGGGGAGGGTTGGAAAGGGTTTTTTGTTGAAAGAGTTTCAGCGGGTGAAAAGGTTCTAGAATACTTTCTGATCATGCATGAGATAGAAGCAAAGACGAACTTGGACATAGACGCCGTTATATTTTACACATTTAACAGTATAAACGATAATGGACCTGATAAGACATTGTTGTACGGTGCAAAAACTATGGAAGAATTCCCAGAAAAATTAGGTATATACAAAGGATTGAAGGATGATATGTTTGGCTGAGAAGAGAACATACATACAACCGAAACACTAAATGCAAAAACTCAAACTGTAGACTTTCGGGAAGTACAGCAAGTGCCTCAAGAAGTACCATTTGCTACAGATGTAGTGCTGAAAGGCACATTGCCAAAGACTGTGCCATGAACTTATCTCACGGTGCCATCAATACTCTACGAATGAGGAAAATTTACATGGAATGAAAATAACACGATACTCGTTAAAGCAATTTTAGATTCGGAGTCGGATGTTTTCATATTGCACGTGATGATAAGAGAGATAAACTAGGCTTATCTATGAGCACAACGAAAAACATCGCTCAAACTCTAAACGACCAAGAAGCTGGTTCCCGACGAAGACTGGGCCGATTGTTAGACTGAAAGATTGAACAACCCTACGACCAGCCGATTGCACTCCGAGGGTGCCTTCTATTTTCTCTGATTTCGCTATCAACGACTTTCATTTCCGAATTGATAGTAGAAATGGTAACGTATGGTTAGTACTCAAACAAAAGTGCATAGGATTGGTCCTGTTGCAATAAGTGGCTTACGAAAGTTATTAAATTCAAAGTCTCGTAATAATCTGCCTATTCACATCCGAAGCTTTCATCCCCCAAATCAATTTCGTGTTTGATTTCAATACAAAGTCAAAATGAATACAAATATATGTTTTTTATTTACTTACACTAGGTCCATGATAGTCTTCAACTCATTAGATGAAATATCTCGATCGGCAAAAAAATCTGGCACATGAGTTCGGCACGTATAGTTGGCGTCAATGGTAGTTTTCGTAGATTCAATTCGATGATAGTTAGAATGCAGAAATAAAATTATTTCCAGATCTAGAAAGAGAAGAAAACAAAAGTAATTATTTTCGCATATTAACTTATCTCTATTAGTTCAAATAATAATCAAACAGTTTGAAATATTGACCGTGTATTCAGTGTTAGAGTAAAGTTGATACTTTTCATCTGCTCTGTTTGAAATGAAGGACCATTTTAGTAATCGATAACCGGATTAACGGCAAAACTCGAATACAACTGAATCCCAGTAGGTCGGAATATGTATTGGGTGCTTTAAAAATTTTCTCTCATGGTCAGAAGGAATCTTGAGTAAAGGAAAGGTCAAAACTAAAGCTTGTCTATGCAGTCAAAAAAGGAACACAAGTAACACATTTACACAAGTAACATTTTAAGTTTTATGAATTCCTGCAAGCGATTTTGAGCAATATCGGACAACTCTTTTTACAACTCTATTCTTTTCCCGTGGAATCGCTGTATATATATATATATATATATATATATATATATATATATATATATATATATATATATATATATATATATATATATATATATATATATATATATATATATATATATATATATATATATATATATATATATATATATATATATATATATATATATATATATATATATATATATATATATATATATATATATATATATATATATATATATATATATATAATATAAATCAGAGACGGCTCGATGAACATTTCTAATTTTTTGATATGTTATGTGAAAATGTTTGAATTTTCATAGAAAAATATAAAAATAAATAGTCATTGTGGTCCAACATTTCAAAAAACATAAAAAACGAATATTTTGACCATTTTAGCAAATTTGAGTACATTAATTATTTTAACCAATACTTTTAATAAAAAAAAAAGTATTAAACTTTCTATTTTTAAAATAAACATTGAAAATCGATCCAGTGGTTCAGAAGTTATATTATTTTTTTAATAAAAAAATTCAAAAAATGTCGACTTTTCTGGTAACCCTATATCAAACATGATCACCCTAATAAAAAAAATAAAAAATGCGGGTCTTATTATTTTAGATGAAGACCAAGCGATTTTGAGCAAAATCGGACAACTTTTTTTTCAACTCTTGCCAGTGTACACTTCTAAGCCTTTATATTGTCAAAATGTTTGATTGAAAGAGCTGTTCATATTTGCAGTCATCGGGGCTTATGCATTTATGTACAAATAAATAAAACTCATTTGCTGTGTGAAACGCTCCATTTTTCATAACCGAATAAGGGAACATCCATTAATTATGTTTCGCAAAACTGTCACGTTGTTTGTATGGATTGTTACCTTCATTTTTTGTTTTATATGGATTGTCATGTTTTTTCAACCTTCCAACCTCCATTCCCCCTTACTGCGTTACATAATTAGTGGACCTTAATAAATTTCTTAATAAACAATGTAAATAATAATTTAATATGATTTTTACATGATTGGTGTAGACCTAAATCTCCAGTTTTGTCAAAAATAAACTGCAGTGTTTAATTTTCCTTAACAGCTGATCGTAAGACACTCTTATTTTTTTGGTCTAAGAAGAAGTTAATACTACGCTGATTAAAGTCTCCGTATATGTTAATTTTTACTTCTAGGGAGAGGTTGGTCGAAATTTCTTCAGTATCATTAAAGAATATTTCATATGAGCCCTTGCGGGTATTGTTCGGAGGAAAATACACCGAGGCCAACACGTGAGTTTCCCCCGACACTGTTTCCCAAACATTTTAGAAATATTAACATATTTTGAGGTAACGATCTCTGTATTGAAATTTACAAATAAACAATAAGTGCACCCTCTCCTGGCATCTTTTCAGACTGATGAGGGATCACCTGGCAATATTGTAATTGTTTCCCAAAACTTCTTCACTTCAGAGACTTGAATTCGCCGAATTTCGATACCATAATTCGATTTGTATGCATTATACATTGTATGCTTTTTCTATGGATTGCTGATTAAACAGTCTAATAAAATTTAATTTAATTGATGTTGCGTTAGTCAGTTGATAAATCTACCACTTCCTTTCCACTTTGAATGCAAAAGTTTCCGAAGCTTTTTGTTTCAAGCGTATTATTCAAGCTATACTTGAGAATATTAGTTTCTAGTTTTCAGTTTTCTAATTGTCGCCACAATGATGGAGAAATGATTGAATTTTTATGGATGCATAGTTTTTAATTATGCGGAATGAATCTAATGCCACGAAATAAATAAGCTTCCAAGATATGGGCAAATAGATCAAATATTTAAGCGTAAAATGTATGCTATTTAGTTTATCTGTTTTTCTCGTCGTAAAACAAATGATTGTTGGTCACCTTGCATATACGAATTGATACATAATGAATTAAGTGATTAGTTGTTAAGAATTCAATTCATTAACAATTTCCCACATACTAAAAAATGCTGTTTACTACCAATGGCCATTGTCATCAAGTTAATTGAAGCACCGATTGCTTCTAACAAAGCCATTTACCTGATAAAAGACTTATGTAAACATTCATCTCAATATATACCCAGTGTATAATACACAGTCCAACATGAAGCAAACGTAGCTACAACTTGTTATTTGAGATTCACGTTTTTCTCAGCACCGAAAGATCATTTACCTTCGGCATCTCAGCTAATACCCATCATGGATCTTCTAACGATACTGTGGATCACGCAAAATGTGTGTATGGCAATTACGTTGCAAATTATTTGAACCTCAGAGTAATTATTAGCATCGGCTGTTGAGTAAAACCGAATAAAAGCGGTAGCAATGTCTAGAGGCCATTTACACTGACAAGTCATTGACTGGGCGAAGGTTGCTCCTCGAGGTCAGTATATAGTTTAGAAATAATAAATTTCACTGCTTCTGGCACGAATGTTCAATGTCAAATAGAACCGAAATTCATTGCCAATTATTCATATCGTTCGCATCGGTTTTCCGTGGTAGTTCTTTTTTCCTTGTATGGGGAAAATCAGAATACCGTGAACCGCTTTAAACCCAAAAATTAATTAACTAAAATAACGCGTTTCATTGAAATTTTAGAGAACTGGCTTGAGGTATTTCTTGAATCGATTAAATTAAATATAATAGCTGGTGACTTCAATATAAATTGGCGTGATAATAATAATTCGAATCATTTGAAACATTTAGCTATCTTTTTCAATTTAGGACAAACGGTAGGCTGGTTTTGGTCCAGGCACAATAGAACGTTGATTGATCATGTTTATTCTAATTTTGATTCTGTAAGTTCAGTTGTCGATACTTAATTGAAAATAACCGATCATGAGACAGTAGGTATTAACGTAACTGAGAATAACTTGAATAATAGCGATGATTTTGTGAAATTGAAGTGCTGGAGGAAATATTCAAAACAGGCTGTTTCTAACCTTGTTCAGAGAAGCGTGGATTTTCCAATCGCGAGCGGTAATTTAGATGAGTGTGCAGCTGTTCTGACTAATACCATGAAAACGTGTACAAACCGCGGTCCATAACTTTTGAAGGCACAATAGAACAGTCTGAACAAGCAATTGCATCTAAGTTTAATGATTATTTTGTCAATAGCGTTTCATTGATAAACCAATCAATTGAATTGGTCGATGAACCTGATGAATTAAACCAGTCAGTTAATATTAATTGCAGATTTGAAAGTTTTCACCCGATTACAATAGATTAGCTTAGAAATATTTGCTTTTGCTTAGGAAAAACGGCTGGAGTAGATAATGTTAATGCTAGAGTTATTCAAGATTGCTTTCATGTCATTGGTCACACTTTACTGGACCTTATTAATGAATCATTGCAAACTGGGCACGTGCCTGAACTGTGGAAAGAATCGTTGGTTGTTCCGATTCAAAAGGTTGCTGGGACGATTAAAGCCGAAGAGTTTCGTCCTATCAACATGTTGCACACATTTGTTGTTAGAATATTTGAATAGCAATTCTTTGTTGATTTCGGAACAATCTGGCTACCGGGAAGGCCATTCTTGTGAAACCGCGTTAAATTTAGTATTAGCAAAATGGAAAGATAATTTAAAGAGTAAACTAACAATTTTTGCTGTTGTTTTGGCCCTTGTTGTTGAAAGCATTAAAGCGCTTTGGAATTTCGAGTACTGTATACATATGTTTTGAAAGCTTTTTGTCTGACAGAACTCAAAGGACTGTTTTTAATGATTATGTTTCCAGTCCCGTGGGGAATAACCTTGGTGTGCCCCAGGGAAGTGTATTGCCAAGAAGTATGGAATTCTATGCCGATTAAAAAACGATTTAACTACTTGCAGTAAAATACAGCTATACAAATCAATCATCTCCCCTCATTTAGAGTTTTGCCTTTGCATTTTATTCTTGGCCAACCAAACACAAATATTGAGGTTACAGCGTTTGCAGAATAAAATAATGCGCTTGATTTTAAGATGTAACAGATTCACTTCCTCGACTTTTATGTTAGACGCTTTACAATGGCTATCAGTGAAGCAAAAGCAAATTGTTTATTTAACTATGGTGTTCATTTTTAAAGTAGTTAATGGTTTGCTTCCTCGATATTTGTGTGATCGAATTGAAAGAGGAAGTGATTTTCATAGATATAATCCTATAAATGCGGATGAAATAAGAACACCGAATTTCTGACATAATTCATTATATTTTAAAGGAATAAATGTTTTCAATTCGATGCCAAGACACACTAAACGTGCACCAACACTTTCAGAATTTAAAAGACTATGTATTTCACACGTTAAAACTGTATTCTGAGCAGCAAGCGTAATTTTTATTTTCAAATATTTATGAAGATTGTATGTGACGATGTTTTACTATTATAAAACGAATTATTTTGTGTATACCCTTTTATTGTACATTTATGTTGCTTTTTTTTGTAAAAATGAAGAATGTATCTGACGAAGTTCTTTACATACGGATTATAATGACTTGGCTATTTTATTTTTTAAATTTTATTTTTTCACATTTACAATACTACAATACTCATTATTTTGTTCGTCACAGTGATGATGATGGAAATTTGTATAATGTTGTGTTAGTTTAAAAAAAATATGAAAGTAGTCTACAATTGTTTGAGCTTCGCGTGCGGTATACAGATATGATGGACTTCTTTTTGAATTCGTTAAAAAAATGGCCTTTGATGCTTTAGATGGTACTATGAAATAGTAGCGAGTTGCCTGGCTGAATGTCGGAGAATTCTTCGTCAATTCTTTTGTGGTTGAAAGTAAAAGTTTGACTAATGCCGGTCCAGGATTTTTTCGGTTTGGAAACATTCTTGACATCCCTGGTGAGAAATTCTCGGCCAGCCCTAAACTAACCAGGTAACCAATAAGCATTAAACATAGCACGTAAGTAGCCCTATATGAGTTAACGACAAGCGATTTAATGCATATAAGCATATAGTCATCTTAAATGCTATTCAAAAGCAGGTTTTGGCCCGCTATACGGCTAATTTAATGCTGGACCCCACCAAAAGAAGACCAAAAGAAGTCTATGTCCACAATATGTCATTCATTGGTAGCATGAATTGGTAACGTTTGCAAATGACAGCTAGATGACAGCAATTGAATTGTTGTTCTACTGCTGCTACTAGCTTTAAGAATCCTGATTAAATGCTTGACTGAAAATGCGATGCAAAAAAAAATAGACCTACTTTCAATTATAGATTTTATTCCCTTTCTTTTTTGCCTCTTATATTTTTTTCCATTCCTATACTGATGATGATGGACGTTTGCTTTCTGTAAAGATCCCCCATTTTTTCTTATGAACTTAAATTCGTTGCAGTTTTGCATTTCCTAGGATGGGATTCGAACTCGCTCTGCTTCGTAGTCGATATGTTTTTATTCCGCGTCCTTATCCTCTAACCTATATGGAACGTATGGGAACGGATTAATATGTGCCCAATATAAACTTCAATGTCATCATTAACGTTCATTTGTTCATATGGTGCTAAACATTCAAATAGGTTCTAACAGAAAATGAATGCACTTTTTACCCTTCTTACATCAATAGAAGGGTATTAAGATCGCTTGAAAACTCGACTTTTTATCCGAGGCCCACAGGGCCGAGTGTCATATACCATTCGACTCAGCTCGACGAACTGAGCACATGTCTGTGTGTATGTATGTGTGTGTGTGTGTGTGTGTGTATGTGTGTGTGTGTGTGTGTATGTGTGTGTGTGCGTTACAAATAATGTCACATCGGTTTCTCAGCCATCTGTGAACCGATTTCAGTTCTGTTGACGGCAAATGGAAGCTACAACATTCCCATAGAACGCTATTGATTTTTTTTTCATTCGGACATTTCGTTACGAAGATATGAACGAAACAGTACTTGAAGGCCTATTATAATAGTAATCAAACAGTTTAGTCTCCGATTACATACTGAGCTATTTGTGTACCGATTTTAGTTTT
>JASCZW010008567.1:45000-49429 GCA_034211315.2 Aedes japonicus
GTCACATCGGTTTCTCAGCCATCTGTGAACCGATTTCAGTTCTGTTGACGGCAAATGGAAGCTACAACA
Organism: Aedes japonicus; assembly: GCA_034211315.2. Taxonomy (NCBI): domain Eukaryota; kingdom Metazoa; phylum Arthropoda; class Insecta; order Diptera; family Culicidae; genus Aedes; species Aedes japonicus. Next base: position 45,070 of record JASCZW010008567.1, read on the forward strand.
TTCCCATAGAACGCTATTGATTTTTTTCATTCGGACATTTCGTTACGAAGATATGAACGAAACAGTACTTGAAGGCCTATTATAATAGTAATCAAACAGTTTAGTCTCCGATTACATACTGAGCTATTTGTGTACCGATTTTAGTTTTGTTGGTGTCAAATCAAAGCTATGATATTTCCAAATAACTGGTCAAAATTTCATTATGATTGGATAATTCTTCATGGAGATATGACCAAAACAATACCTGAGAGCACATAATTGTGAGATGACAATATACTCGTTGCAGTGCAAAACCGAACAAAACCAATCACACCAATCGATGCCGCTTGCATTCTATTGTGTCGTATCTGGAGCGTTGTATAGCACATACAGCGGACTAGCCACACTATGCTACTGTATAGAATTAGAGCAGCATCGATTGGTTCGAGTGGCTGGTTTTCAACTGCAACGAGTATATTCGAAAATTACACAAAGTCTCCATTTACAATTTTCAACGAATATGTACTTATTTAAGCATCTTGAATCCATATCGATAATCAAAATTGAAGCTCAGGATTGAAGCTTTGTTAACGCCAAATTAAAGTTATAAAATTTCCAAATAAGTGTTCAAAATTTCATTATGTTAACTTCCCTTTTTACCCTTCTTACATCAATAGAAGGGTATTAAGATCGCTTGAAAACTCGACTTTTTATCCGAGGCCCACAGGGCCGAGTGTCATCTACCATTCGACTCAGCTCGACGAACTGAGCACATGTCTGTGTGTATGTATGTGTGTGTGTGTGTGTGTGTGTATGTGTGTGTGTGTGTGTATGTGTGTGTGTGCGTTACAAATAATGTCACATCGGTTTCTCAGCCATCTGTGAACCGATTTCAGTTCTGTTGACGGCAAATGGAAGCTACAACATTCCCATAGAACGCTATTGATTTTTTTCATTCGGACATTTCGTTACGAAGATATGAACGAAACAGTACTTGAAGGCCTATTATAATAGTAATCAAACAGTTTAGTCTCCGATTACATACTGAGCTATTTGTGTACCGATTTTAGTTTTGTTGGTGTCAAATCAAAGCTATGATATTTCCAAATAACTGGTCAAAATTTCATTATGATTGGATAATTCTTCATGGAGATATGACCAAAACAATACCTGAGAGCACATAATTGTGAGATGACAATATACTCGTTGCAGTGCAAAACCGAACAAAACCAATCACACCAATCGATGCCGCTTGCATTCTATTGTGTCGTATCTGGAGCGTTGTATAGCACATACAGCGGACTAGCCACACTATGCTACTGTATAGAATTAGAGCAGCATCGATTGGTTCGAGTGGCTGGTTTTCAACTGCAACGAGTATATTCGAAAATTACACAAAGTCTCCATTTACAATTTTCAACGAATATGTACTTATTTAAGCATCTTGAATCCATATCGATAATCAAAATTGAAGCTCAGGATTGAAGCTTTGTTAACGCCAAATTAAAGTTATAAAATTTCCAAATAAGTGTTCAAAATTTCATTATGTTAACTTCCTTTTTACCCTTCTTACATCAATAGAAGGGTATTAAGATCGCTTGAAAACTCGACTTTTTATCCGAGGCCCACAGGGCCGGTGTCATATACCATTCGACTCAGCTCGACGAACTGAGCACATGTCTGTGTGTATGTATGTGTGTGTGTGTGTGTGTGTGTGTGTGTGTGTGTGTGTGTGTATGTGTGTGTGTGCGTTACAAATAATGTCACATCGGTTTCTCAGCCATCTGTGAACCGATTTCAGTTCTGTTGACGGCAAATGGAAGCTACAACATTCCCATAGAACGCTATTGATTTTTTTCATTCGGACATTTCGTTACGAAGATATGAACGAAACAGTACTTGAAGGCCTATTATAATAGTAATCAAACAGTTTAGTCTCCGATTACATACTGAGCTATTTGTGTACCGATTTTAGTTTTGTTGGTGTCAAATCAAAGCTATGATATTTCCAAATAACTGGTCAAAATTTCATTATGATTGGATAATTCTTCATGGAGATATGACCAAAACAATACCTGAGAGCACATAATTGTGAGATGACAATATACTCGTTGCAGTGCAAAACCGAACAAAACCAATCACACCAATCGATGCCGCTTGCATTCTATTGTGTCGTATCTGGAGCGTTGTATAGCACATACAGCGGACTAGCCACACTATGCTACTGTATAGAATTAGAGCAGCATCGATTGGTTCGAGTGGCTGGTTTTCAACTGCAACGAGTATATTAATAATATACGATTTATGACAATATGGTATTGTTTTGGTCATGTCTCCGTAATTGTCAATCATAATGAAAATTTTGACAATTATTTGAAATATCATGGCGCAGTTGTCATCAAAGGAAAACGCAAGATCGATGGTACAATGTTTCATTAATATTATTAATGATCGGCGGGCGGTGGCGCGCGCGCCCTACTATGTATGGAAGCTGGTTTGTTGTTATTGCACACTATTATAATGGGCCTTCGGAAATGCTGTTTCGCGTTGATTCATATGTCTTCGTAACGAAAATAATGTCGATGAAAATCAGATATTCTGAGATGTTGTTGTGGCTTCCGTTATGAATCTGGCGTAATATTTATTTCAAAGGCATTTGGCATTTCTACTAATATCGAAGAAATGAAGAAAAAAAAAAATAATCAATGAAAAAAATTTATTTGTTTTTTTTTATGGGGGGGGGGAAATCCCTCTCTCTCTCTCTTCTGCGGATCGACTCAGGCTCGATGTGTTTGATGTTAATATTGCCTACATCTGCCTGCCTGCCTGCATGCACACACACGCACACACACCGCACACACGCATCTCTGCATCTGCACGGTTTATCATCTTTGTAATCTCTCTTTCGGTTCGTCGAAAAACGCTAATGAAGAAGAATCATCGCGCAAAAAAAGAAGAAGAAGAAGAAAAAAAAGAAAAAAAAAAGAAAGAAAAAAAAAAAAAAGAAGAAAAAAAAAAAAAAAAAAAAAAAAAAAAAAAAGAAGAAGAAGAAGAAGAAGAAGAAGAAGAAGAAGAAGAAGAAGAAGAAGAAGGAAAGAAGAAGAAGAAGAAGAAGAAGAAGAAGAAGAAGAAGAAGAAATAAAATTTATTTATTATTTTTTGCTTTTTTTAAAAAAAAAAGAAAAAACATAAATAAATTTTGAAAAAAAAAACTATTTATTATATCTATTTTTATTTAGCATGTTATTATATCTAAAAACATAAAAAATGAAGAAGAAGAAAAGAAAAAAAAAAAATATAAAAAAAAAAAAAAGAAGAAGAAGTTGAAGAAAGAAGAAGATAAAAAAAAAAAAAAAAAGATGAAAAAAAAAAAACTTTTTTTCTGCATATGTATTATTGATATTAATCGTCTCAGAAGGAATTTTACATGAACGCGCTGTTAGTTACCTTCTGCTGCTGCTGCCGCACCAGCGTGTAACTTATTATTAATTTGGCGTTTTATTCCCACATTTTCTTTGAAGGCTCCAAAGAAGAGGGGGAAAGCACCATGCACACCTTTTTTCTATACACTGAGTCAGTCTTTTTTTCTTTTTTTTTGAGTCAGTATTCTGGTGACTGGTGACCCACATTACCATTCTGTGAAGGAAGAGAGAAAGAAGGAAGGGGGAGAAAAAGGGAGAAGGAGAAAAGCGCCACACACACACATATAATTCTTTCTCTCTTTATTTTATATATATATGGAGTCTGTTGATGGAGTTTCTTCTCCTGGGAGTTTCTCCTCTCTCCATTGAAGACGGGGGAGGGGGAGGAGAGAAGGGGGGGGGTGTTCATTATTTTTAATTGATTCTGATTACGCTGTAAATAATGTGAAAAAAAAAAAAAAAATGGTTTCATATATAATATCGTTGGAAGAAAAGAAAGAAGAAGAAGAAGCATTTCGCGACGCACATATGTTAATGATCAATCATGCGTTTTTTTTTGCCTTTTTTTATTTTTATTATTTATTTTTCTTGTATTTGCGCGCACGAACAAATATTATCTTTTATATGCTCTCTCTCATCATCATATATTATGGACGAAAAAGATATATCTCTCTTATATAATAATAATAATAATATGTTTGCTGTATATATATGTCTCTCGTTTGAAGAAAAGGGAAGGAAATGTGAAGAAGAAGAAGAAGAAGAAGGAAAATCTCTTATTCCCTGTGACTATATGTGAAAATAATCTGTTTCCTTCTCTGTTTCATACCATGCTATGTATTCTCCCCCCCCAGCGCTTCAGCTCTTTATTGGCGTAATGTGTGTATGTAGCTAAACTTCTCTGAAAAAAAAAAAAAACATCTCTTTCTATAATATTATGCTAATGGAGGGATCCAGGG
>JASCZW010008568.1:0-49428 GCA_034211315.2 Aedes japonicus
CCTGCGGAACACCGGTGGAAATCTCCTGTGCATCGGAAACTGCACCTTGCAGCGAAACACGGAAAGTCCTGTCCGACAGATAATTTTTAATTATCTTCACCAGATAGATGGGAAGATTGTATCGATGCAGCTTGTACACCAAGTCATCATGCCACACGTTATCAAAGGCCTTCTCGATGTCGAGAAGTGCCATGGCAGATGATTTCACAACAGACTTGTTCCTTCTGAGGATGTTACTGACTCGATTAAGTTGGTGAATAGTCGACGGACCACGTCGGAAGCCAAATTGTTCGTTGAGCAAGATGTTCAGCTCGTCGGCAGATGAAAGAAGCCGACGGTGGATCACTTTCTCAAATAACTTGGATAATCCTGAGAGAAGGCTGATAGGCCTATAGCTCTTAGAACATGAAGGATCTTTCCGTTTCTGGATGGGTATGACTTTGGCTGACTTCCAACACGTGGGGAAGTAGCCAAATCGGAGGCAATGATTGAAAACCATCGCCAGATGGTTATAGAACTGGGGGCTCAGTTGCTTGAGCTCCAAGTTCAGGATGTTGTCGAAACCTGGGGCCTTCATGTTCTTTGAGCATTTGATATAAGCCAACAATTTGTCAGCTGATATCTCCAACTCCTCTGTGAAGTCATTGGGGCTTAGATGGATGTTAGTAATAAGCGCGCTAACGGCAGCTTCATGTGGACTGACGATGTTTTGCCCGAGATTATGGGAGCTGACGAAGTGTTGGCTTATTTCAGCAGCCTTCTCTGCAGGAGTTATCAATCGATCCTTAGAGCCATTGCTGTCTAATGGGATCAACGGTGGAATGGGCCTTGGCTTAGTTTTTAAGATTTTGGTCAACTTCCAGAACGGCTTTGCACAATCTGGGAGAGAGCGGATCTTGTCGGCAAAATTGTTATTTTTAAGGTCCACCATTCTGGCCTTAATAAATTTGGTCACTCGATTACAGTGACGTTTAAGTGTTGGCAAAGCAGTTCGCTGGTATTGCCTTTGAATGGCGTTACGCAATTGAATAAGTTCTTTAGTGGGTCAATCAATAGGTACAGAGTCACTCACCTGATCAATCACCGGTACATGTTGCCCGGGCCTGGGCGATTGCTTGCTCGATGCTCTGCAGCTGCCGTTCGATGTCATCAACCGAATCAAGGTGCATGTCAAAATCGATGTTGTCGTCAACGTGTTGTCGGAACCTCTCCCAACTGACGCGATGGTAGTTCCGTCTGGGCAAGGCAGTTGCCACATTGCGTTACGTCGTGCTGTCTCGGGCGATACCGGTCTCACTCGACGATGACGTCGAAAAGGGCCCGTGTTTTCATCAGCTCCGCCATCGTGACGGATCCCTTCACAAGGTGGACCAGATAGAGTTGGTCCCGGTAGTTACCGTGTTGCTGGCGCCTGATGGGAAACACCTTCTGAGGCTTTAGTGCCGCCGCTTGCAGCTCTGCGAAGATTGACTCCAGTGTGAGTTCTGGAAGGCCACGCAGAATCACCTTCAATGGCTTGCTTCCGGGCGCGTCGTGAGTGTAGAGCTCGTGTTTCTTCGTGACTAGGTGAGCGCCGACAGCACGGTAGTCAGCCTCCGTCGAGCACATAAATTTGGTTCCATTACTGCACAGCTTGTACAGTGGATGGATTTGGATAGCTGCAAGCTTGGTCCTGAGTGCAGCAATGTCCTTTGACATCGTGAAGAGCGGGGAACATTCACCTTCTTCGGCACCTCCTGGATCGGAAGCGAATTGATTGCTCGCTAGTAGACGACCGTTGCAATCCACTGGATCGGCGTCATCGTGGCGCAGCCGCTTGGAGCTGCCCGGTTGCGGTAATGTTTCGGTAGCGGATGTCACCGTTGGTCGATTTTTCGACCCATTGCTACAGCAATAGGTCGAGCGGGAAATGTTTCCGAACTTTGAAGCACTTTTTTCTGCTTTGTCACCACCAGACGATGAGCAAGCGCAGGCGATAGATCGCGAACCGAACACGCAATCGCGAGAAAGCGGGCGAGGGAAAAACTTTACTGCGAGAGAGCGAAAAACACGACCGAACGTGTCGCTTGTTCAAATTTGAATGATGTTCAATTATCTATCCATTGAATATCTTTTTATACCAACCCGCATAACGAAAAACAATTTGCTATACAGTCAAAACTATATTTCGAATGTAAGATATATTATCACATTTTATGTTATTGTTATCGAATAGTTTAATCTCATTTTCACCATACAACCGCTACACTAACACATATTGTTAATGCCAACTTTTTGGCATAGAGTATGCCAACTTTTTGGCATAGAGTATGCCAACTTTTGGCATAGAGTACAGCAAAAATTTTATTCATGAAAATTGTCATTTTTTAATTGGTAACCTAACTTAACCGCCTATTCAGCATATTGTTATTTGGCGTTTTACCATCTTAAATATTGTTAAAACTATATAGGAGATTGCTAGTCTATAGTTATCAACTATATGGGTAATGTCATAACATTAACGGAAACAGTCGTCAACAATAAGGGAAATGGTCCAGGAATGGTTTGTGATGATGCGGGAAATTACTTAATTGCACACAGATAGGCACTTCAACATCAACGCTATATCACTTCAATTAGTAGTGCGGCTGAGACAAATACACTCAAGTGCAAGAACAGTTGGATTAGGCGTGACGTTTTTTTACCGTGTGGAGATTGAAGGTCACAGCTCTATTGAAAATCCAACGACCCACACGCTAAGATAAGAATACCTAAAATTAGGTATTAATTTTACCTCAAATTATGTATTGTTGACAATACCCAAAATATCGGTAAAATTAAACGATAATAAACAGTAGTTTTTGCTAACATTTGAGTAATGTTCACTCTCAAATATTGGACGTTATTATTTACCTAAAATTGTTTAAATTTTTCGTCACTGCAGCAAAGCAGACGACATATTTTTCAAGGAAAAACGTAATTAATTTTCTTATAATCTTAATTTAATCATGTCCAAATGTTTGAAGCAATAACTTTTGAATTGTTTTTCATATTCTAGCTCCGACGGATCCTAGACCAACGAGAAATTGGTGCAGAACGGTGCAATTCGGCATCAATGTTGGTCGATGCAGAAAAAATATTTCTGTAGTGGAAGAACCCAATTACTTAATGCAAAAGTGAGGTTAAACGTCGTAGATAGTGCTTTCCGAAAATAAGTTTTCGAGTTGTTTAATCAAAATAATTGGAGATTATAAGAGCAAAAAATTATCGGTGACGACGATACTGACCAATTCCATAGAGTTTAAAAAAAATACCAAAAAGTTATTATTAATTTTAGTTCTAAATACTACGATGTTAAACCTACCTCTACTTGAATTCATCCATACTCGTTATTTATTACTTTTTTTTTAAAACAAAAATAAAATCTGTCATACATTTAAACATTTGTTTCTTTTTCAGTGCATAATTTGTAAAACTAATCCGAATGGATTAATAGGCTTTCTGTTCTCTTTTAGTCATTCTGTAAAAAAAAATTCCAAAAAAATACCCAATTTTGAGTAAAAAGTAACGATACAAAAGCGGTAATATTTAACGTTTATCTTCCTTCAATACTATTACCCAATATTAGGTAATCTGTGAATACGCATAGTTTAGGTATGTGCACTTTTGAGCGATTATCGGTACTTTTTAACGATCTTTAGGTATTCTGATCTTAGCGTGCATTTCAAGAATGCAAGTATAAGGGGTATAATTCACCCAAAAGTTAGTTATTTATACCCAACGGGTCGGTTAACATACCTATACCCATAATTGGCTTCCCACACGCAACTGTTCAAATGGGTACTTTTTTTCTTCCGTGCACGTACACTGTAACCGGCCAGTACCCATTGATTGGTAAAATATCACCCATTTCAAACTTAAGTGGGTTAACTCCTTTAACGGGTAAAACACTTTTACCCATTAATGGGTAAAGAGCCTGTATGTCAGGCTATCGGGTATTTTTTACCCATTTTTCAAAATGTTTGTTATTTGAGAAATGGGTATGAAATACCCATTTTTCAAAATGTTTGTTATTAGGGAAATGAGTAACAAATACCCATTTTTCAAAATGTTTGTTATTTGCGAAATGGGAATGAATTCCCATTTTTCGTGATTTGTTTTTACTTGTGATATTGTATACATAGCATTAGCATAAAAATAGTAGATAGCAATAACTGTATTTGTATTTGCATTTGTGTATTTAATTCGTAACAAAAACTTTTTAGTGACAGGCCTTTTACCTCTCAGGCATGTCAAGTTTCGTTCGGGGGTTTTCACGTCGCCAAATATTCCGGTGACGTGGTGGTCCATTGAAGTGGTCATCACATCGTGATCATCCAGAGAGATACCTACATCGCCCAAACAATTCCTGAAGGCTTCCGTGGAATATATTCGATAAGATTTAGTTTTGACTAGTGATCCTCAGAGTACAGGGATATGCGGAAGCGGCCATGTTGAGCCAATTGAGCAGCGAGAACTGTCAAAATCTGAGCCAAACGAGCATGTTTACTGTTTGCTGAAATGTTTAGATTGCTAAGTATGGAATTTAGCCCTAGGAAAATTCCCTCATAGCCGTTCAATAATGAAATCGCCAAGTCTGAAGTCAATATTAGGAATCACTGTCATACTCATTCAAGTCTGCAATAGTAATCATCAGAGTTTTCGAAAAGTTACCAGTCGTCCATACGACAGTTTCCGTCAAGCCGCTTCCAGTCTTGAATCGATTTTGTGTCATATACGGTGATACGTTGGTGTACACCAACAATATTCAAGACGTAGCTTACGCAATCGATGATTAAACACCCCTGTGGTTTGTGCAAAACTTTGCAATACACTTCATATTTTTTTAGATATATAATAATCAAATTACTTGTACGTTATAAATATTTACAAAAAACGCTAACAACGACGAAGTCATGCACAAAGCTGCAACATTTTACTCTGCGGAAGTGATAGCAGCTTTTGTAAACAAAACGAACACCGTTGCCAAACCGTCGGATTGAATTTCCGCATATCTCTGTACTCTGAGGATCACTAGTTTTGACGTATTTTTTATGGAACCTTGGATTTTACGCTCCGGAAGGAACGCGTACTCGGAAGTACAATTCTACTGATGAAATCGAAGCATTTTAAATTATTATAATAAAATAATAACGTACCTCTCAGTTTTTGAAAGCTTTCACTATCCAATTTAACCTTCAGTTCATCCATATTCTTTTCGTTTTCGTGGACTGGATTCCGCGAAGGTTTATTTTTTAGTTTTAAACACCGCACTTTAAACTGCACAGAGGGACTCCGGCAAATGCTAAGATATTTTTTTCCCTTTAATGGGTAGAAAAATACCCATCTTTTGGTCTCTCATTGAAGATAAAAAATGGGTCTTTAGTATGCATTATTTTGATTTTAAGAGTACCTATTTTTTTGACAGCTTCATATACAATCAAAATATGGGTACATTTTTACCTATTAATGGGTACTGGCCGGTTACAGTGTATACGTATGAGCAATGACTTCTATATAAGGGCTAGGGCAACGCACTGCTTGTTTGTATTGGAAGCAAAAATAATGTAAACATTGCTGAGCTGACAAGTGATGACGTAACACTATTGAACTTTCTATTGGCGGGCATAGGTTCAGATAAAAAAATCGTTTCAAACGTTTATTATGAATGCTGAATTGTGGAAAAAATCATTTATTTATTGAGCAGAAGCATTTTCTCCCGATAACATGGATTATTTATAGTGAATTTAACTGAGGTAATTGAATTTTTGCCACAATAACTTTCAAACGCTGAGACTTGACAATCGAGTAGTGATATAGAGCCAATTTTCCATCATCGGTAGAGTGGAATCGGTTGAAAAATTAGGTTTTAGAGCGCATACAATAAACAATCACGGAGCGAACGAATCAAAATAAATAGTATGACGTAGCACTTTGCGAGATTTTTGGTAGCGTGCGCAAGGAGTGCAGTGGTATTAGTGTCATGAGCGAGTTTTACTCATTTCACTCAGGGTGTCTACTCATCTGTTAGTACAAAATTTCCTGATTTTTCCAGGTTTTTTCCAGGTGCTTAATATAAATTTCCAGGTAAAAAAATCAAACGGATTTTTTCAATCCGCCAAAACCCCTCTAATTTATCCGTGGTTATTAAGTATAGACAACAGTTTTTCCATGCGTTTCTTTGCTAGATCTTTTTGTGAGTTGATCAGACCTCGATCGATCGACGAGCATGCTTTGGTAAGTCAACATGTTGGAGGGATCTGACCAACAGCTTGCAAACGATGGTCTTCAAAAAGGTTCGACATTCATCACGGAATTGCAAGATATCTTTTTCCTTAGCGTTACGAACTTTACCGAGCTCATTTTTAACGTCAAATCCAACGACGACACTCTTGGCGGTCAAATGATTTTTAGTGTTGTTAACGGCCTCCAAAGTCAAGGAAGAAAGCTTTTGCAAGCTCTCGGGCTTCATGAATCCAGCACCGTACGAGACAAATCAGAAAATAAAAAGAGAACCATGGGTTTATCGGTCTGGTAATCTCTTATAAATGGTTCGAGCTCGCCAGCTACTGATTTGAAGAACGCCAGCTTTGGTAGTAACAATGGGTCGGACAGCGCATTCGTTACGTCACGAAAGGATTTACATGTGGGAACAGCTTTATCGCGTCGTACGCCATCAACGAACTTGTTGATTGAAACGACTACTTCCATTCCTCGTTGTGCAACCACTTTGTTTTCAAGCCAGCGATGACCGCAAAATTTCAAAGGGAAACCCGAGCTACACGAGTACTCAGTATATAAAGCTCTGCGGACTGGCACATCTCTGAACAAGTTGGAGATGCCACGCAAAAAGTCTCGATTCCCCAATCGGCAGCACGTGCGCCATCTTTAAAGGCACCGTGGACGTGGCCACAACTCCCTAGTTCCAATAGTTTCGCTTCATGTTCCTTCATATCCAAATTCAACTCTTTTAGAAAAGCCCAGTTTACATCCATCCATTGAAACTTGGAGCACTTTATCCAGTGACAAGCCGCTTAAACCCTTTTTAAATGACGCAAGAAGATCTGTCGCCCACGAGCGACCAAGAAAATCAGATGTTAAATATCTGGTTACGGTCAAGTTGGAAGTTTCGTCCCAGTAGAGCGCATTTATGTCCATTTGTTGTTTTTTGGTCATTTTGTTTAGTGACTCATCGAATCCAATAACTAAAAAGCTGGTTTTTGTCAAGTACTCCATCAGTTCTGCTTTGTAGAATAGTGCAATGCCAAACTATCCATTTTTGTCCTTCTTTCAACTGCATCTTCTTTGCAATGTCGCTGTCCGGAAATATGCGGCTCATGATAGTTACGTCCTTTTCAGAAGAACGAAATGATTTATGAGCCATGACCGTATGCATGCACCACATGATTTCTGCTTCTGTGACTTCATTCTTCAGCGCAAAGGAATTCATCGTAGACTGAACAAGTGGCGATGCCGTGTTAGGAGATACTTGTTCCGGTAATTCCGTGTTTTGGATTTCACTCTGAGGTCCATACTCTGATTTAGGTTTCTTACGGGTAGCATAGAGTAAGATAGATCCACCAGTGGAAGCAGCCTTTTTAAAATGCTTTTTACCTTTCATGTGACTTCTCAAAGCTTGTCGGCCCATATTACTGAGAGAAAACTCATTCCTGCATAACGAGCAATATGCATAAGTGGGCTTTTTCTCAACACGCCTAATCCATGTTTTGAAATCAGTATCATTAAGCCATGCATCTTGAAAATGAGTCGGCATATTCCAAAATGAAAGATAAAAAAAATTAATATTTTTTCTTGTAGACTTAACGCATTTAACAGTTTTCTGCATAAACGAATATAATTAATCAAAAATGAGTGAAATAATTAGAAATATAAATTTGAAATCACAACGGCACACAGTTCAATGGAGTTATAGCCAAGTAACCTCAATTATCTGAATTAATAAAATTATCACGAACAAAGAGTCAAAGTATTGCTGAGTTAATAAAATAATCACAAATAAAGAGTCAAAGTATTTAAGCGTTAAACTGTATTGACAGATTATTTTCGAAATGCTTTTACTAGATACCTATTTAAATTATCTAGTTTATCTTTATTTATTTAAAGTCCTTTTAATTTTTTGCTATTGATGAAACTTTGACTAACTGGAAAAAATTGACATTTACAGACTGATGTGAGAAACTAAAAAATAATTTTCACAACCTTTCCGAAATCTATCGGTTTTATGACGCTCTTCTTCATTTTTGATTCTAGCTAAATAATTGCTGTTCCACTCTTAATGTCTGATGTTGATGAGAAACTACTTCATTTATTCAACGTTATAATTACGTCACTCCGCGTTAGGAGAATCAAAAACTTAATTAGAATAAAAAAATAAAAAAGAAATAAAAATAAAAAAATTGCGCACCGAATCTTGGGAATCTGTGTGTAAAATGAAAAAAATTTGTTGTTATCTTGTTGCACTTCACGGTTACTATTTTGTTAAGTTGAAACACTAGTAATTTTCATTAATTTATGTATTTCGCCTTTTGCAAATTTAATTTAAATTGTTACATACCAACTGAGACGAGATTTTTGGCAAATGGTCTATAACTTAATTCCGAAAATCTGTGCAACATGATTGGCACTACTCCAATTTAATAACTCTTAAAGTCGATGATTTTTAAAGAAATATTTTTTTTTAGCCATTGATGCTATAGAGGGTATAAAAGACGATGATCCATGATCGGCAAAAGGTCTCTTATATAATTGTTTTATTTATGCTAAAGTTGTTATAAAACTATTCTAAGTCAGTGAAACAGTGACTCAATGTCATCCCATCTTGACCCATTTTCATCCAGCACTATGCTGCCGTCGTAAGCATATCTGTCCCATCTTGAAAAACGGCAAGCTGAGATAAATGCGATTGAAGATTCAGAAGGGCCTTTGGCTGCTATGATAAGTTTTATATCATTTGTCCGACTGGGACAGTTATGCGTACAAATTCACTGATGAGACAAATTGACCTGATATTGTTTTTACCATATTTAGGAACAAACTATATGTTTTTAAATCTTTATTTGAAAGTAGAGATAAATTTATAAAGTTTCGTGCAAAAAGTAAAAATCGATGTTTATCAACATGAGACACATATGCTTTCGACGGCAGTATGGTAGTTACATAACTGCTACAAATGAAATGAAATGAATTCCTGGTTTGCCTGAATAAATTATAACCACAAATGCCAAATTAGAAATTGGCTTACTAAAACAACTGGTTTATTTGAAATTTTTCTTGTTATTTGTGAAATTACTTGTTGTTGTGTCCAGTAAATATTTGTAAAACATTGTTTATTTGTTGATTGCTCGAATCCTTCAGAACCTTGAAAAAACAGAAAATAAACTATTGTACAAAATGATAGATGAATTTACTATTAATTTGTACTACAAAAATCAAAATTTTCTTAGATGATTATGAGTAACAGTCTGAATGACCGTCCGATAAATTGGAGGCAAAAGATCGAAAGACGAAAAAGTGTTTTGATACTAAAACTAAAATTATGTAAACTTAGTTCAGTTCTCAGTGATACAACTTTATCCATAAAACATGTGAAAACCATAGCAAATAAATCCACCAATAGAACGTTCAACGCATCCTCGCAATTATGTGTACGCTTATCTGGGGAAGACGAAAGTCAGTCAAAAGCGCCTCAATTTATTGATTAAACATGGTTTCGAGGAAATAAAAGTATCATTCATTGATCAGATAATGATTGACCTGATTTATCAACGTTTAATAAATTCATTGACGCACTATTCACTGACTGTCTACTTGACCTACTTCATCCCAATTAATCATCTTCTTCCAGATGACGTTACCCCCAAATTCTAATTTAATTGATAAATATGTGACGAACACTCCAAGTAGTGACGAGAGTCCCTTATGAATTTTCACTTTATCGGGAGTGCTACGGATGATTTCACGGCTGTCAAGAAATGTGTCGACTTGTCTGGCGGTCGAGAGTGACGTTAATGGGTGCACGGCTCCTTTGGAAACCCTAATTGGAGCGAAGAGTGCTGCAGATTAATTCGTCGCTCCCAGGGTAATATTCCGACTAAAGGGCGATACGGTCAAAATTTGGTCAATATCAACTTGACGTATTTCTTTCAATTTTGCATTTAAAAAACCTGAACACCCCTCATTTTGAAGGTGTGTGTGTGTAGAATGTCGCTCTTATTTTGATTTTGGAATTCACTCTTCAGTTGTCAAAATGCCGTCCAAGCAAGAAGAGCAGCGTATCAAAATTTTGCTCGCGCATCGCGAAAATCTGAGCTACTCGCACGCAAAGTTGGCAAAATCGCTAAAAGTTGCCAAATCAACCGTTACAAATGTAATTAAAGTGTTTGGGGAACGTTTGTCGATAGCCAGGAAGTCTGGATCGGGGGGAAATCGAAAACCGGAAGCCGCTGAGACGACAAAGAGAGTTGCCGGTAGTTTCAAGCGAAACCCTAACCTATCTCTCCGAGATGCCGCAAATAAGCTGGGTGTATCGTCTACAACCGTGCATCGAGCCAAAAAACGAGCCTGACTATCGACTTACAAGAAGGTAGTGACTCCAAATCGCGATGATAAACAAAATACGACGGCCAAAGCGCGATCCCGGAGGCTGTACACGACGATGCTGACGAAGTTTGACTGCGTGGTAATGGACGACGAAACCTACGTCAAAGCCGACTACAAGCAGCTACCGGGACAGGAGTTTTATACGGCAAAAGGAAGGGGAAAGGTAGCAGATATTTTCAAGCACACGAAACTGTCAAAGTTCGCAAAGAAATATCTGGTTTGGCAAGCCATCTGTACCTGTGGCTTGAAAAGCAGCATTTTCATAGCTTCCGGGACTGTCAACCAAGAAATTTACGTGAAAGAGTGTTTGAATAAACGTCTGCTGCCTTTCCTGAAGAAACACGGTTGTTCCGTACTGTTTTGGCCGGATTTGGCATCTTGCCATTACGGTAAAAAGGCCATGGAGTGGTACGCCGCCAACAACGTGCAGGTGGTTCCCAAGGACAAGAACCCTCCCAACACGCCAGAGCTCCGCCCAATTGAGAAATACTGGGCTATTGTCAAGCGGAACCTAAAGAAGACCAAAAAAACTGCTAAGGACGAGCAGCAGTTCAAGGCAAACTGGCTTTCTGCGGCAAAGAAGGTGGACAAGGTGGCTGTACAAAATCTGATGGCAGGGGTCAAGCGTAAGGCCCGGCAATTCGGATTTGGAAAAGCGGAAGCCTAACTGAATATTTTTCCTGAATTTTGTACTAATTGAACTTGAAAAAGAAATTTAATTTGATTTTTTAAATAAACGATTTCACCGATTTACACGCGTGACCAAATTTTGACCGTATCACCCTTTAATCTTCGCTTGATGACCAATTCTGTGACTTTGGATGTATTTTAGAAACTCTGAAAGCAATTTTCATGTTAAATTTTAATGTTTAAGGCAAATCAAATGCGAAAAAAAAATACTTACAATGAGGGCACACCAGGTTCCACACATTTACGATTTTGAACTGATAATAACGGCAAGGCGGTAGTGACGTTTGCCATTCTTACACAATTATTCAGATTCAGCGAAAACATGTATGTATTTAACTAAGTATTCGATCCCGCCATTTGACAAATGTCGCTATCTAGTGGTTGGAGTGTTAAGATTCGCATTGCAGGCTCAAAAATAAGCTTTTCAAAGATTTTTTCGTGAAATTTGAAAATTCCCTGATTGTGATAGAAAATCCCTGATAATTCCAGGATTTTTCCAGGTGAGGAGAAATTCCCTGATAATTCCAGGTTTTCCAGGTTTTCCAGGTAGTAGACACCCTGTCACTAATATTGTTGTGGCTACTGCGCCAGACCTTATATAGACGTCATTGCATTCTGAGGTCATCTTCGTATACAATGTATACAATACACGGTTACTGGCTAAAACCCATTAATGGGTGCAAAAATACGCATTTTTCAACACTACACGTAAATGTCAAACAATGGGTTTAATTTGATTTGCCAAAACGGGTAAAAAATTACCCATCGGTTTGAACTTATTACACGGTAGTTTGTGAAAACCCATTTATGGGTAAAAAATCACCCATTTTCAAAAAGCATTCCTATCTGTCATAAAATGGGGGAATTTCTCAATCATGCAATGGGTAAAAAAATACCCATTAGAGGAAACCTCATACAATATAAAAATGGTTATATTTTTACACATTAATGGGTGACAAAATAGTTCATAAACCAAGTGTATCCGGTACATCGTTGGTGGAAGGCGTAGCTTGTTGCAGTTATTTTTAATTTTATGGAAATTAAAATATTATTAAAACTATACACTCTCGGAACAACGCAAGTAAGACAAATGATATTTTGTTGTATATAAGAAATCTCATGCTTCAAAACTATGCTTCCAGATCGTCGGTTGTAGAACTTGCGTTAACAATCGTTTTGTGCGCACGGAACATTGAGGAACTGAGAAAGAAGTTGGAAGCTGAAATATTGATTTATTGATGTATTCTCCATTTCCCTAACTTTACCAGAAAAGTCATGAATAAAAACAACAAACAGCATTTTATTTTTATTTATTTTGCATTTATTGATTAGGTACCATAAATACCATGAATTTAAAATCTATCAACCTACTATATCAGCTACATGCAATAATGGGTGATTTTTTACCCATTTTGGGGAAACCCGGCTTCTTTGCAATGGGTGAATAAATACCCATTTTGTGGCGTAAGCTGCTTTTACCCATTAATGGGTAAACGAATTCTCTGTCACAAAATGGATGTTTATTCACCCATTGCAAAGAAGCCAAGAATGGGTAAAAAATTACCCATTTTTGCATATAGATTATTCAGCAATTTAGTAGATTGTATTTTCATGATATTCATGGTACCTAATCAATGGATGCAACAAAATAAACACTAAAACACTTTTTCTTGTTTTTATTCATGCCTCTTCTAGTAAAGCTATGAAAACGACGAATGTATCCGTGCACATAAAGCGATTGTTATCGCAAGTAATAACAATCGATGATCTGGAAGCATTATATTGCAGCAAAAGGTTACTTGTTTACAAAAAATATCATTTGTCTTACTTGATGTTCAGCGAGTGTATATTTCCAATTAATGGGTTTTAGCCAGTAACCGTGTAAGCACCGCATGAAAATCTTCTCATATCAAATGGATACCGACGCACAATCCATCTACAGAAACACGACCATAACACACTATAAGAGAGTTTTAATTTACTCGTAAATTATCTTTTATTTACATCTTGTATGTGATGCAGCATTGACGGTGTCATGAAATCAAACTCGCAAAAAAAAAAACCGCAGTAGAAACTACCATTTCGAGGGTTAAATTAAGCGCAAACATCAACAATTTCCACCTGACTATAAATGCGTTTGATTTTACCATTCCTCAAAAAATGTTGTAGGTTATACCATAAACATAGTAGAGTAACTAACATCTAACTAACATCTGAAAAGGGCGAAACTAGCATTTATGTCATCCTGAGAAAAACTCAATCGAAGATTCTGAAACGAAAATATAAAATTATTTAAAATTAGAAAGCAATTACGGTCTTATTTTTATGCAATGCCACTTGTGAGGAACCTTTCTCGTCAATAAGTAGTAATTAAGCATTTATCTATCCGTTTTTGTATATAAAAAACATAAGAAACTAATTCCGCCTTTGATTTTTTCAAATTTTGATAAGCCCTTTCGGTTTGGTACCTTTTGTTTGACAAACTGTCAAATTGGCCCCACTGATGTTGCCTTATTGTCGTTTGATTTCTAATTACGCCCTTCTGCACCGGTAACAGTACATCTCATCTGGAACAGAAATGTGAATAATAATCCTGTTACCAACTATTTGATTATAGCTTAAATTGTCTGGTTTTATTTGCAGCGCAGTTAATCGAGTTAAATGGATATAACTTCTGTTTACAGCATAAGACACCTAAGCCTGAATGATAAGGTAAGTTTTTGTTTGTTACATCCTCTTTCCACATTCTACAACCGACAAAATTATGCCTTTCTAGTGTCTGTGAATTAAAATTCAAATGACTCATCATCATTGTGCGATAGCAAAAGAGGTCAAGCCTGCAATCAAGGATTCAATCAGCTTAAGTTGGTAAGTGTAGCCGTATTGGCTAGGATTACTTTAACTCATCCAATTTGGTCAATAACATTAAAAATGGAAGGAAAACGGTATTCGAAGGATGTATTCGTTTCAGCCAGGCAGCAGGCAGGCAGCAAGAACATTTTTTCAGGACCATTCCCTGGATGCCATTCAGGCCAAATAAATGTAAATATTTCCACGACTGGTAATATCTCATCGTCGAATCAAAAAATCAATAGCAACACAAAAAGCTGAAATAAACTAATATGAACCAATGAATAACAACATTAAGAAACAAGATTTAGTTTTTATTTAACGTCATGTTGATAAAGAAGTTGATTAATGATTTTATTTTCTGGATATTCCGAATCTCTCTTCGGACAACATGTTCTTCTCTACGAACGAAGCTGGAGCATCTAAAATTCTATAATAAAAATCGCAAGCAATTATAGATGAGTATTACGTACGGTGCTATATTCTTAAGAGTCACCCACAATTGATACTTTGCGGATGCGTTGACGTAAATTTGACAGAAAACCTATGGGAAAACTGTCAAATTCACGCAAACGCATCCGCAACGTATCAATTGTGGGCCAGCCATTAGTACCCTGAGTCTGTTGAAATAAAGAAAATAAGAGTTTCCAAAGAATTATGGATACAATTTATTCTCTAAAGTAAAAAACAGCAATTTTACGGCAAAAATTAATGAAAATAGGAAAAAGATTTTTTTGCCTCAAGGCAAATCCGTCAGTCAGTTTCGCCCTTCCGCTTACCCATAGAATGAAGGGCGTAACAAAGCTCATAACAGTTATCAAAATAAAATCAATTACGCCTTTTTGTTATTGTTAAAAGTATGATGATAAAATATAGTTTACATAAGATTTGGAGAAAATTTGTTATAAAATAGGGCGCTGGCAGTCCACTCTAATGCATAACTCAATTTGTTTATATTTGTCAGTTTCGCCCCTTTGAAATGTTGGCGCCGAGTTGACTGAAATTTCATGGAAGTTTTGAATACAGGCATAGTGGTTTTTACTAAAACATTGTTTTCTGTGAATGAAAATTTCGTTTGAAAAATCATCCAGTAAATTCAATGATGCGCATTACCCAAGTAACCACAAGCATTATATCATAACACTAATTCGACCGACTATCAGCAACAGTAATACCATATCACATTTTTTCAACAACTCCCATGCTATGTAGCATTACCTATACATTAAACATGTTATGATGCATTACTATATTTCTACAAACAGCTTAACGTTAAATACGCATTAAATGATCCATTAATGCATTGTCTCAATAAATGCTTCATTGCTAGCTAAAAAGTAGCATTGGTGCAATATCATCTGGATGACAATTTCACTTTGGAAATGAGAAACATATGCTCGAGCTGAGCTGCCTGTCAGATTCAGAATCGTCATCTTCATTCTCCTTAACCAGAAAGTTTGATTCTTCAAATTTCAGCAAAAAGTATGGATGCATTATCGGGAGCCGCGGGTTTTTCTGGTTGTTTATATTCAGAGGACGGAGCTGTTTTTTCAACGAGGAATCTTTATTCTCATATCATTTTCATTAATGATCCAGTTTTAACCTGCACCGGGCATCAACATTATGTCGGCTTGTTGTGTGATGAACGGCGGTGGGTATGATTTCATTTGTAGCTCGTATCGGGTTGAGGTTTGCACTGATTAAAGGTTAGGGTATCGCAGTCTCAATGGCGGGTTTAGCAAGAAAAATCTAAAAATAGCTGCATGAATGTTTTTATAGAACCACAAAGAGGGTATGTCTAGGGTGTGCTTCCTTTATATTATGCAGTTGTCTTAGATAATTCTATTGCTCTTATGGCTAAGAGCGTTAACACAACCGGCATTCATCGATCAGTCGTGAGAAGCCTTGGTTCGAATCCCGATGTAGGAAACACATTTGAGCTTATATCCCATCATTGTTACGCGCAGCTGCCATAAAATAAAATAAAATAATATCCCCACAATAAAACGTAACAGAAAATGAGTACTCATCTAGAAGAAAATTAAATACATTTTTCGATGTTTCTTTTTCCAAAATACCCCAAGCTCTATATATGCTTTTTAAAATGCAATAAAACATTTCAGTAGAAGCAGTAATTCAACTGCCGAAAAAGTAACTTTGCCCTAAATATACTTATTTTCGGGCTTCAATAAAGCATGTGCGCTAGCTTTAATTTGACAGGAGTGGGGCCCTTTTCGACTTTAGTTCTACTTTAAAGACGCAATTAAGATTAGATTGCTTTATACCAAAAACTTATATTGTAATATAATGCATAATTGATGTATCTATATAGAGCTTCATGGTTACTTGGGTAGTCTAAGCAGAAAAACGTTTTGGAGATTTGCGAGGAGTAAACCATTTTTCTTCCATTCTTCCAAACATCCTTATGTCTTTTTCAGACTACAGAGTTGTAACATAATACAAGGGTGTTATAAAAATTATCAACACGAAAAACGTCATCAAGATAGTCTTGTATCATGTTACAACTCCGTAGTCTGAACAAGGCATTATGCGAAGGTAGCATCAGAGTGGAGCTTCTGCCTTGTTCAGACTACGGAGTTGTAACATAATACAAGGGTGTTTTAAAATTTATCAACACGAAAAACGTCATCAAGATAGTCTTGTATTATGTTACAACTCCGTAGTCTGGACAAGGCATTATACCATAGACTAACTCTAAGACCAGTAGGTCCCATACAAATACGATTTTTTTCTTGGCTCAGTCAGTACTAGCACATCCGTCCCAAGCTCGGTCCCAAGCTCAATAATGCGCCCCTAATAATGAACTCACATGAACACACTCTCAACTTTTATGTCAAAATAACACAGCAAATCAAAACAAAGGCGCAAATATGTATAACAAGGTGCTGGCTTCAAGGTGTACTTCGGACCAAGGGGTTCTATAACAGTGATCCAATTTCAAATCGCTAGTTGCATATTGATTGTTGATTATACTCCACTTTGCCAATAAAAAGGCACGTAGAGCCAATGATGTCTATATAAGGTCTGGGGCAACGCACTGATTGCTTGTATTCAGGCTTATGACAAGGACCACTTTTTCACGTAGACAACATCTCGGCAAGCTCAGCTGTCAAAATAATATCAACATTGTATTGACTTTTCTGACGTTTATCGCACGCACACGAAAGTACAACATCCTGTTTAAATATTGTTATTGTTTGCCTCACTTTCGCTGATAAACGTAACGAAATCGTTTTAGGATATCGATGAAACTATTTTAATTTTATTAAAGATGGTCATATATTGCGCTATTCATAGTTGTTTTTTGCAGACTACTGGTGACTCAAAGCTTTTCAAAATCCCAACGTATAAAAGAGGAACATAAATTTGCATACTCTAGCTCAGTTTTGACGCACTAGGGTTGTTAGGAATTTTTCCGCTTATCTTTCGGCCAAAATGTTTATTACGGACTTTCTGATACAAGTTTTCTGTAAAAGGTCAGTCACTGCTACACTCAGCGAAATAAACTTTCGATATTCATAAGATTGCATTATGATTATTTGCTATAAGAATTCAGTATGAATTTCATAAATGTATCTTATGAAACATAATGATGTCAAAAAAATTGAAACATGGAGCACCCTGGATTCGAACCTTGAACGTTGGGGTTATGGGTCTAGTGACTTGCCCACCGGTGTATATCAACACTTGTAATCAGGAAAGCGTAAAGGCGTACAAGAACAACGTCATGTGAAATAAAATCTATTCATAAGTCAGCCTTATGAAATTTCAACGCATCGTTCATAAGATGAACCTTATGAAATTCTTAAGATTATTTGGATGAGTGTAGCTGAAGTAAAATAAAATACCGTTCAAAAATAGCATCACGTTTTTAGGGGAAGCCGTTGACGAAATGTTCGGTAATTCCTTTTATCCATCCATTTTTTAAATTATGTATTGATTCCAATTGCCACTAAATGGATTTGGATCTAGAACAAGAAATAGATAAATGTGGATGAACCATACAGTTAGCGGAACATCTCTTGGATTCGTTTGGATGTTACGCGGATCCAACCCGTAGAATAAACCAATTTGCTAACGATATCGTTCTGCTGCTTCTGAAGAATCCTATAAAACAAGTATTAATATGTATTTTTGTAATAGAAAAACTAGTAATTATCATATTGCGGTATAAGTCAACCAAAACTATAACTCACTCTCCATCTTGAACCGATTGTTGACAGCGATTTATTTATGTTTGCCTCACTTTCAACTCACCAACACAAAAGCGCATAGAGAGGACTATTGCTGATTGCAGTTAAAAATGGACTCAGACAAAAACAGAAAAAGTGCACACAATAGATCGCTAGAATAACTATACAAGCCACAGTGGTACATGAGCGTCTTCCAACCGGACATTTTTGCCTGTTGAAGTGGCGGACTTAGTCCGTGCTCCTTCAACCTACCCCGCAGTGGGATGTTAGGCAAAAATGTCCTTGGTTCGAGTACCACTTTATACATGCCCTTTTCGCTCAATTTTCCTAAAAACATCTGTCACATTTCCAATCCTGCCGCACACTAGCGGAACTATCAAAACTTTCTCTTCATATCTTTCATTCTAGCCAAAAACATTGTTGTTCACTCTTGGTGCCTCATGGTGATGAGCGAACATCTCCTTCTACATCATAATCGTTACTCCTCGCACGGAGAATATATAACATAACAATTAATGTATGTGAAACCATAAATGGTGGTAACCATTAATTATACTGGTGGGGACCAGTATCGCATCGCTTCACGGTGTTTCTCTCCGAGGTCTCTACGTTGGAGACGACGAGAAAAACTTTAGTGATCGTCAGTCGGTGCGAATCAAAACAAACCCAAGAAAGGAGAGAGTTCCTCTCCCATGTGCGCACCAGTAAACAGAGTGCACACAATAGATCGCTAGAATAACTATACAAGCCACATGAGCGACTTCCAACCGGACATTTTTGCCTGTTGAAGTGGCGGACTTAGTCCATGCTCCTTCAACCTACCCCGCAGTGGGATGTTAGGCAAAAATGTCCTTGGTTCGAGTACCACTGTATATATGCCCTTTTCGCTCAATTTTCCTAAAAACATCTGTCACATTTCCAATCCTGCCGCACACTAGCGGAACTATCAAAACTTTCTCTTCATATCTTTCATTCTAGCCAAAAACATTGTTGTTCACTCTTGGTGCCTCATGGTGATGAGCGAACATCTACTTCTACATCAGAAAAAGTGTGATAAAAGTGCACGTTTACGTCAAATCGTTTCCTGTCTTCAGTGAACTTAGACCTTTCAGCATAAAGGATAAGTGCACCAAAGACAACAAAACGATTTGACGTAAACGTGCACTTTTATCACACTTTAAAATGCGCAAAAAGCGCTTCTAGAGTTCAATCACAACTGCAACCAGCAATAAGTTATGTCTGTTGTTCCTCGTTTACGTTTTGTCAGTTGTTGCTCGATATCGTTGTGCACGTCATACAAAGCAGAAAGATAGCTTTCTGTGGTATTTCACATCAAAACAAATTATTAGACTTCTATTTGACAGCTGACAGCGGGCCCAAATCAATTTGAGCCCAGGACATTCTGTCTACTGTCAATCACTGCTATTAATATAGGTTTGTCAATGGCCTGCTTGAATTGGAAGCAGAAATAATGTAAACATTGCTCAGCCGACGCGTGATGACGTAACACTATTGAATTTTCTATTGGCGGGCACAGTTTCAGATAAAAGAATTCGTTTCAAACCTTTATTATATATGCTGAATAGTGGAAATAATCATGATACAAATGCCATTTATTTAGCAGAAGCATTACCTCCCGATAACATGGGTCATTTATAGTGAATTTAATTGAAGTCATTGAATTTTTGCTACAAAAACTTTTAAACGCTGAAAATGGACTATTGAGTACCGATAAAGAGCTAATTTTCCATCATCGGTAGACTGGAATCGGTTGAAAAATTAAATTTTATAGCGCATACAATACACAATCATGGAGCGAACGAATCAAAATAAATAGTATGGCGTAGCACTTTCCGAGCTTTTGTGTAGCGTGCGCCAGGAGTGCAGTGGTATTAAGGCCAAGCTACAATGGGGAGCGCAGTGGCGCGGTGCGGAAGTTTTTGACATAAAATTTATGGATTATCTGTCAAAAACTGCCGCACTGCGCCGCTGCGCTCCCCATTGTAGCTCGGCCTTTAGTGTCATGAGCGAATTTTTCTCATTTTACTTATATTGGGGTTACTGGGCTAGACCTTATATATACGTCATTGACGTAGAGCAACACACTCCACGGAGAAAAACAAATATACTAAAATGCATAAATTCTATGCTAAAACTAGTGATCCTCAGAGTACAGAGATATGCGGAAATTCAATCCGACGGTTTGGCAACGGTGTTCGTTTTGTTTACAAAAGCTGCTATCACTTCCGCAGAGTAAAATGTTACAGCTTTGTGCATGACTTCGTCGTTGTTAGCGTTTTTTGTAAATATTTATAACGTACAAGTAATTTGATTATTATATATCTAAAAAAATATGAAGTGTATTGCAAAGTTTTGCACAAACCGCAGGGGTGTTAAATCATCGAATTGCGTCAACATAAGCTACGTCTTGAATATTGTTGGTGTACACCAACGTATAACCGTATATGACACAAAATCGATTCAAGACTGGAAGCGGCTTGGCCGGAAACTGTCGTATGGACGACTGGTAACTTTTCGAAAACTCTGATGATTACTATTGCAGACTTGAATGAGTATGAAAGTGATTCCTAATATTGACTTCAGACTTGGCGATTTCATTATTGAACGGCTATGAGGGAATCTGCGATCCAAATAAACAGACAGAATTAGAAACTTTGAGCAGAATTCTCTTCAAAATACTGACAACACGGCACCAGTGAAATGAATTGAAAAAATGGCCTTCTGTACAAATTTCGACAAATTTTCATTTCAGCAACACAAGCAACATTATCGAACACAGATAATAATAAAATATTATGTTATTATTACACCACAAGTTCAGCAGAAAACGAATGATTCATTTTTGATTTTTGAAGCCGAATAAATATAAAACATTTCTTTTAACTCCATTTCAATACTTAGCAATCTAAACATTTCAGCAAACAGTAAACATGCTCGTTTGGCTCAGATTTTGACAGTTCTCGCTGCTCGATTGGCTCAACATGGCCGCTTCCGCATATCTCTGTACTCTGAGGATCACTAGCTAAAACCATATTCCGACATGGAGTTTTCATAAGGGCCAATTTCGCAAACGTAAACAATGGCTTCTTTTGCGAATTTCTTGAAAATGCTTACTCGCTCAAGTAAACTACCACTCCTATTATAAAGGGGAACTCCTTTTCTGTACAATCATCGTCATAATTCACTATGATTAAGTTAGCATTCTAGAGAAATTTGCGGAAAAAGTCATTGTTTACGTTTGCGACATTGGCCCTTATGAAAACTTTTTGTCGATTCGATCTATTCAGTCATTGGAATGAATAAACCAGGTTTATATTATGGTTTCATTTGAAAACCGAATTTATCGACTAGCGACAATCGATTTTACTCTCATTCTGTACGTTATACCTAATGTCGGAAGTAGTGCGCTCTATGGCGCATCAGATGCGCCGTACAGCGCTCTACTTCCGACATTAGGTTTAACGTACATGTACGTTAAACCTAATGTCGGAAGTAGAGCACTGTACGGCGCATCTGATGCGCCATAGAGCGCACTACTTCCGACATTAGGTATAACGTACAGAATGAGAGTAAAATCGATTGTCGCTAGTCGATAAATTCGATTTTCAACTGAAACCATAATACATTGATAATAATAAATCAAATATATCTGAATCAACAATAGAAAAGGGCCCATCAACATTTGTAAACAAACACTTCTGAGCCTATTTCCTCTTAAAGCGTAGGCCACCCACGCAAACAAATACCATCATCATGTAGGGGAAAGTTTCCCCTACACGATGATTCTGTAGGTTTGCGTGTGTAGAAAACGGCTTGCGAGAAAACGGGCTCAGAGGTGTTTGTTTACAAATGTTGATGGGCCCTTTTCTATTGTTGATCCAGATATGCATTTTAATGCATAAATTAAATTTTTGCATTCCAATGCATACTTTAGATATATGCATTGCAATGCATATTTGTATAAATATATATGCTTTCCAATGCATTAATGAATTGAAGACATTACAATGCATATTTATATAAATTTAAGCATTCCAATTCATAAATAAAATTCACTCGACTGGGAAGTTTTTCGGAGTTATTTGTCTTGATCGTTCCTCTTGGATCAAATTCTGTGACTTACACGCCCTCTTTTATATGTTATACCTTATTTTCTCACGGAAAAATTACTCAATTTTCGTTCAAAGTGGAACATCTCTATTAATAATTTGTTCCAGTTTTTACAAAAATTGAGTAATTTTTTCGTGAGCAAAAAAAGAGACCGCAATGTGAACGAAAGAGAGGCTGTTTTGAGCGTGTTACAACTAGACACGTTTGGTACATGTGATGTTACAATAATGGCAGCTAAACTTTGAAGGCGGAAGTATATCACGATGCTCCTTCGTGTGGCTGTGTTTCATACAACTAAATAAACATTTTCTGTGAACTCTTGCTCAAATTTTAACGCCAATAGAATGTTGTCTTCAGTGTCTGAATGGTTATCATCTCGGTCGCTACTTTCACCTTTATTTCTCTTCCTGCAGAATATCCTTGCTTTGAAAGTGGCTCCAACAGACAAAAGCCATTTCAGGAATAGTCCATGATTCCGGTTTGCCAAATGCCTTAATCCACTTCATCGGGGTAGCTTTCTGTGCACTTTGGTAAATGGAAACTGCTGCAAAAAAAAACATATTTTACAGTAATAATAATTTCGTTACGACTGGGAAATTTTGTAATGTTTACCTTGCAAAGTCAATGACGAAGGGACAATGTAACGCGCTATCAGGAGACAAAAGAAAATTAAATTTAAACAAGTCATCTAAGCTCCTAAAGTATAACCATGGACCCAAAAGGGAAGGACGTAGTTGTGCCAAAGAAACATTTGAAAAATTATGGATCACTATCGTACTAGAGAACCGGCTTCTAGTACTGGCAAAGTGCCGTGTAAACTAGATTATTTACAATATTACCAACAATCAATATGCAACTAGCGATTTGAAATTGGTTCACTGTTGTAGAACCCCTTGGTCCGAAATACACCTTGAAGCTAGCACCTTGTTATACATATTTGCGCCTTTGTTTTGATTTGCTGTGTTATTTTGACAGAAAATTTGAGAGTGTGTTCATGTGAGTTCATTATTGGGGGCGCATTATTAAGCTTGGGACCGAGCTTGGGACCAGGGTTGCCACATTATTTTTCGTTTCCATCTTTACATTTTGCCAAAAAAATCTTTTTCATCTGTGTT
This sequence comes from Aedes japonicus, assembly GCA_034211315.2. Taxonomy (NCBI): domain Eukaryota; kingdom Metazoa; phylum Arthropoda; class Insecta; order Diptera; family Culicidae; genus Aedes; species Aedes japonicus. The sequence goes on from JASCZW010008568.1 coordinate 23,639, forward strand.
CAACTGCAGAAAATCTTGGCAAAAATCTTTACATCAAACTTCGTATGTAAAAGAAGAATGAAAACTTTTCAAGTGTCTGAAGGCTAATGCTCTTCATTTTTTATAATAGCTATTGATTTGAATGCAAAAAAAGTCAATAGTGGAGTTATCGGTTTTTATTAATTACACTTCAGCAAAACGGATTATCGGGGAAAATTGATAATAAAAATACAAGGATGTGAACAAAATCGGAACGAAATTTACAATCAATCATTGTTATGATGTGTGTACATACATTTGTTGAATTTTGATTTCAGTTCTGATGTTAATGTTAACTGATCAACTCCTCCTTTCCCTTTCAAGTAACATTTGGATCGTAGGATGGCATCCATGGTGTCCGTATTCAGGCGGTTCCGGATTTTTGTCTTATTAAGGTTATATTGCGAGAAAACTCGCTCCACCGCTGCTGAAGAATGCGGAATGAGTAGAAAGTTCGCAATGAACTTTCTTAGTAAAGGGAAAGCCAGCTTCCCATCTGCTCGTTTGAAACACAGCAGTTTTCTCCAACAAGTTTCCAAGTCATCCGATTCCTCCACCTCGATGTCCTTGCAGATGACTGCCATCCTCATCTCACGAAACTCATTTTCGATGGTCTGTTCCTCACCGCTTTTAAAGAAGTTCGGATATTGTTTAAGAATCGGATTGAACTCCTTCAAAGTGTGTAACTTCTTGGGGTCCACGCTCGATGCTGTAGTCAGTACTGGATCGTTCAGATCAAATCGCTTAATGATTTGTCTAACCATCTCGGTATAGAACGCACAGCAGATCGAGTAGAAAGCTTCCTTTCTGATATCGTCGAGCGTTCCGGATCTAAGCATATCTCCTGCTGCTAGCCCGATATATATCTCCGACTTCTTGCGTAAATGTTTGTCGAAATTAGAAACTCCGAAATCCGTTAGGTGTTTAACGTAATCATCTTCACAGATATTTGCAACGAGAACCATTAGCAAAGACTTCAATTGATCGCACATGTTCGGGAACTCTGGAGTTTCTGACTGGAAGATACGGTTCGCCTTGTTGATAAGGGGCAATACGTAGCTCAAGAAATGGAGAAGTGGCTGCGTCATCGGGTCATTAAGATGGCAGAGAATGCGCTGTGCGGTTTGATTGTTGTCGCAGTTGGATTGGAACGAGAAAAATAACAAGAGCTCCGAAAACCGTTCCAAATTCCGTTTGACCACTGACTCCAACGAAAGCCATCTGGTGGCAGATGGATGCAGAACTTTCAACGGCTTCAATTCCAAGATACTTTGTATCATCTGGAATTCCTTGGATCGTTTGGGGCTGCATGACAAAAAATTGTAGATATCTCGCATCAACTGTTCCAGGTACAATGGCAGCTTTTCACATGCATAGCTTGCACAAAGAGCTAAAGAGTGACAAGTACATTTGATGACAATCAAATGAGGACAATCGCGTTTCAGCAGCTTCTTGACGGATCGCTCAGAACCCATCATTACCGATGCTCCATCGGATCCAAAACCCACAAGCCTTTTTTTGTAATCGATGCCATCGATCTGGAACTGTTTAACAATTGCATTGTAGATGGTTTGGTGATCCGCCAGATATAGTTCGACAGCTTTGTAGTAGAAATCTCGTACCTGGGAAAATGTGACAATAAGATACAATAAAAGAAAGTACATTCGTAAAAACAAAACTTACTCTATACATCTCGTAGCCGTCATCATCTACCATCCTGATCACCAAAACCAGTGTCTTAATTGCACCAATGTCTGTGGACTCGTCGACGATTAGAGAAAAGTTCGATTTTTGCATCATCTCCACTAGCTCATCATGCTGCACCTCAGCCATAACTCCTGTTACCACCGCTGTTGCTTTCGTTCTGCCTAATGTCAGTTTTGAGAGAAGCAACGAGTCCGGGTCGATGGTCTTTAGCAAATCAGTTAACTTGTCCACGGCAGCGAATGAAATATTATTTTCTATTGCCCATCCGCTTAGTTTTAGCTCAGCTTCGCTTATTTTGCCACTAATCGTTGTTATTTTATTGATTTTCGGATTCGTTGATGCCTTGATTTTGACTGCTGCTTCTTTGTGTCGCTTGGTGGAAATGTGTGAAGCAAGATTCGATTTGCCCCTTTTAGCAACACAGAGCTTGTCAAGACAAACTTTACACCAAGCATAGGAAGGATCATTTTCGTATTGTTCGAAGCATTGAAAGCCTTCACTTGTCAACCATTCGATCTTGAATTTTTGCGGTAACAGCTTTCTCACATATTTTCCGGTTTGTGTTATAGTTTCGGAGGTTGTCAAGGACTCGCCTAGTGCTGAAGGATCTGTGGTTTTGGTGCTTGATTGTTCTGCTGTAACGACGGCTGCAACTGAGCAAGTACACAAATTTAACATATATTTCGGTAATTATACGAAATGTTTTTTGTAAAACGTAATATATTATTGTAAAGTGCACGATCTTATTGCTAATCATTACTGTTATTTTTATGAATTCATAGAACAATAGATCAATACGAGTATTGAAAACCCTAATTACAATCTTTATTTACAATTTTGAGAATCCCTGTAACAATTTTTGATATCGAACAGCAATCTATACATTTGATTCAAGCCTTAACGAAATCCATGGTAGTCTATAATCCAAAATTGAAATAAGTGTAGATAATATGACTATGTCAAAGTCGCCATAAATCAATGAAGACACATGATAGGTTTGTCGCACTTGAGTATGGCTCAAAAACATAAAACTTGATAGTTTCAATGAAAAATATCTATAAATACAAAAGAGATTCTTCTCCGAATTTTTCATGCAGTCTAAATGGCCAAAAATTGACTCCTTGAAAATCACAATACACAAATACAATCAATGTTTTACATAACCAAATTCCAAAATGCTATCATATTTTTCCTACAGAAGTCTGCTCATTGTAGGTGAAATCTACAATGTATCTGTCAAGATAAGCAATAAAGGTATGTAGTTGGAACTGAAAGGAAATTACTAATCTTTCTTTTCATTTTATAGTCAAATTTCAGCTTTACACTGTAATCACAAGATATATTTTTTTGGTTCAATTCAACATTTATTACATTCTACCTCTCACACCACCAATCTCCGAATAATAATAAAATAGGAGGGATTTTGAACTTATATTTCCATAACTAAAGAATGAACACTCATTGAATTTTCTAAGCATGTTCCTAGAGGCAGATTTTAGACAAAAATGATTATAACAAAATTAGTACTTTTATTTAGATTTTTCCCTTAATACTCACCTAAAATTTGTTTGATATCCAGCTCCGATAGTTTGAATGATATTCACTTGGGCACCATTTTAAAAAAATACCAGATGTTGACTGAGAGATCCTCACATTTATTTATAGAACTAAATATTTTAGGTGTAATCATCATAATTTATTCGTTTTGATATTTTCAATTGAATTGAATATATGAATATCTATTATTACTATATTATAGTCAGTTTGACAATATTTTTATTTATATCGCAAATTATATAGTTAATCAAGCATTAAAAACTGCTAAATATATATATTTATATATATATAAACAAAAATCACCTTCGAAATACGAAAGCTCTCTGATGCATGCTGGAAAAATTTTAGAAGGCAGGCTTGTCTTATACACTAATAAAAAAATGCTCTTTAAAATCGCACATTTTTTATCCTAAAGTGCACACCTTTAAGATCTATAAAGTTCACACACTCTTCTGAAGTTTTCATACTCGACTCGATTTGAATATAAAACAAGCTTGCTGTTGTAGGTGAAGCAGTCCTTTAATAGTTGAAGAACCAAACAGTGGTCAAAATACTTTATAAAGCAAATAATATAAAATATGTTTCAATATTTTTTTTTAACTGAAACATTAGACGGGTTTTGTCGTTGTAAGGAGCATATTCTTGTTAATGTTTGATTTCACTTTATTTCGCAACAAAACTTAGATCCACAAATGAACAGGGCTGAATTAGTTTGCAAATTGTTGCGAGGAATTATGATTAGTTCAAATTTTGCTGTATTGCATTTGAATTGATTGGTATGTTTTTATGTATAATGTATGTTTTTAACCGATAAGATTCAACGCTTAGCTAAAACAAATGAGCATAATTAAGATAAAATCGCTTTCAGTTATTTCATTATAAACTTCAAAAAATTGAATATTTGCACCAAAATATCCATTAATAACAGAATCAGTTCTCAGGCATTCAAAACCAAATTAGTTTATTATATCTATATATCTAAACCTACCATACACTGACGGAACAACACTTTCTCTTCATATCTTTCATTCTAGCAAACATTCCTGTACACTTTTGGAAAGTTTAGAAAGCATAAGATCGTGCACTTTATTCAGCATTTAAGTACCTGGAACAACGACGGAATTTAATGGACAATCGCTTGTACTTTTGGCAAAGTAATTCCCAATCGTGTTTCGATTTCCGGCTTTTTTCGGCATTTTTGCAGGAACGCACTTTCTTTTTAAATTCTACGGTCTTTGCAAACTAGAATAAAAAGATTAAAATACTTATCACTACTACTTCATGTAAAACTCGAAAACAACTCGTTTGAAAACAAAAAACATAAAACGCGCTCTTTTCGTTTCTAGACAGATGAAATATCATCTTCCATTGTCGGAGACGAACCAGCCAATGGCTAAAAATTTCGATAATAATGAAATAATAATCATCCCGTGATATTAACACTGCTGAGTGTACATAACCTATCCAAACACATAACAGTGTTGTGTTAAGGAGAAATCAGGCAAAGCAAAAATAAGGTTTACGTCAGCTTTAACTTTTAACTCCTAAAACACAACACTTTGGCAACATTACATACCTGTAGTTTTCACAACTGAAGCGATCTTGCGCCAACTCCACGGGATGCGGCAACCACTCAGGAACCTAAGGCCCTAAGGTGACCGATGCACGCGGCAGTAAATAAGGCTACTCGGGGCACGGAACGCTAGAATATTGAAGCGACCGACTTACGAAGAGACCGGTCCGGAAAATTATTGTGAGCAACAGCTGCAAAACGAAGTTTTATTTATTAAATTTTTAAATTTGTTAAATCAAATTTTTGCACTTACCGCTTGGTTGCACTGGCAAATTGGGATTTGCACGGGGCACGGAACGCTGGAACACTGGAGCGACCGAATTATGGGGAGACCGGTCGGAAAAACTATTGGCAATAGCTAAAAAAAGGAACAAACGAAGGATTATTTAATCTTAAATTTTCAAAGTAAATTATTGATCTTACCGCTTGGTTGCACTTGAAAGTTGGGTTAGGATTCGCAATCGAAAGTTGCACGGAACACTGGGAACACACGGGAAAAAATATTGAATACAATAACTGAAAAGGAAGAAATGAAGGTTAATTTAATTTTATTTTTGAAGCACATTTATATACTTACCGATTGGTTGCACTTGCAAATTGGGATCAGGATTCGCACTAAAACGAAACAAAATGAAGGTTAGATTATTTTACTTTGATCAAAGCACATTTTTATACTTACCGTTTGGTTGCATAGGCAAAATGGGAATGGGTTTAGCCGGTTTAGCATTAGTAGTTCGCGCCGTTCGCTTCTCACACACACAAACTGATAGTGAGTTCGTTTTGTATCCAGTTTCAAACTGGATCAGGTATAAAAATTGGGTCGGCTTGTTGTGTGTAAATCGTCAGTGTTCGTGGTTTTATTTGTAACTCTTATCGGATTGAGGTTTGCACTGACAATAAGTTCGGGTATCGCAGGTTGGAACTAGTTTCAACCTAGGTTCAAAATCGTATTCGATATGACTTTTAGTACAAACTGTCACCTGGTAACACATAATATCGACCAACAGGAACAGGTTTGTGCCACAAAGGGAAATGTTTATTTTTGCTTTATGGGCCTGAAACGGCACATAGAAAATAGAATTGGTAAAAAGTTTAATCCTAAAATGTACTCATTTTATGAATATGAGGTATTAAGTGGACTAGCAATTGCCAAAAATCTTAAAAATCTTGGTTTATCTCAAAAATCTGTAATTTTTACATAAAGATATCTGTATGAAAAATATGAAAAAAATCTGTGTCAATCTAGATAAATCTGTGCATGTGGCAACCCTGCTTGGGACCGATGTTCTAGTACTGACTGAGCCAAGAAAAAAATCGTTTTTGTATGGGACCTGCTGGTCTTAGAGTTAGTCTATGATATTACGTAGACGTGATTTAGTGTGCATGTCAGCTGATATTATTTATTTACAAATACAACACAAACCATATTCAAGGAAAATGCTGCCCTATGTGATCACGTTTCACAGATCCAGGAGAAAATAATGAAAGAGAAGCGACGGTAGCTGCTGAAACAACTACTGGAACAAGCGAATGAATGGTAAAACTTGACAATCCATACAAAAAAATTTAAAGGTCCATACAAAAAACGTGACAAGGGGGGGTTATAAAAAGTCAATTTTTGCGTGACATAGTTTTTCACACCCTACCATATGCATACCTACAAGCTTTCCCAGCTCTAAGCGATGCGTCAACTACAAGGGTATCAAGAAGGAGAATTTTGTCAACATAGACAAGGGAAATGATCCAACCTTGAACTACGAAGCACATAACGATATCGGCATACCATACGATGTCAGAGATCAAAGAGGAATTACCGGACGAGCAAGTGGACCATTCTAATGGATATTCGTTTAGGTTATCCTACGAATGCCATGGCGATTAGGTAACTGAAACATTCTGTGTTGAATGTATTGCCGAGCGATGGCGAGTAAATAAAAAATATATTATTATGTATGGATTAAAATTTGGTGTGGTTTTCTTCAAGTATTAACTCCACAGTATTTTAATAACGCAATAATGTTGATAAAATTCAAATAGTTCGATTGATTAAAAAATTCATTCTTTAAACTTGCTGATAAGGGTACCTATCCTAAAATAAAATAAATATCAAAGAAATCTTCTTGTATTTCTTTTTCTAGAGAGAAAAAGCAGTCTGATCGTTACATTTTATTTTTTACAAAAACAAACGATTCTGAAAAATTACATCATTATGTTTGTCTCGCACATTAGTAATTACTTTGCTAACACATTTCCTTAGCAGCTAGGCGATAAACAAACGAAATATTCTTCGTGACCTAAAAACACTCCATTATAAACCATAAGAAAAATAATAATAAAAAAAAAACTCTGCACAACTGAAACCGAAACTCAGCACAATTATTGATTTCATGATAAATTAGTTCCATGCAATATGTATGTGTATATCATTAATGTTCGCTCAATTGTGCCTCTATCTGATAATATATTGTAAGTAGTCGAAGTCGCACAGCGTGCAGAGCAGACTCATGCGCACTAAAATCAACAATTATGGCGAATGATCTACCTTCAAAGGGTGCAATTGAACAATCCCTGTTGGAGCTGTTGTTGGCTCGTGATCGAACCGATAGCCGATCCAGCCACAACTGAACCAATAGTAAACGATTGCGAAGGTGACACATGTCGCTGCTGTCGATGGTGATGGTAATGATGATGTTTTGTTGCAGTTGTCAAATGTTTGTTGGCTGTTAACAGTTCCGCTGAAATATTACATGATAAGAACTATTTTCATATTACATTTAGTGACAGCACTCACCTATCAAACACTTTCGGTGTGGCTTCGTATGCACAAAGAAAACAGTGAAAACGTAACCACTGATGATGAGTGAATTGGGCAGTTCGGAGCGGATTGCTAGCGATAGTCCAAAGCCGATGAAGAACGACCAGTTGAGTTCGATGTAGGTCAGTCGATTGTGTAGTTCCCAGTCCATGTTAAACCACTTGTAAATAGTCAAAGTCGAACAGCGAGCAGTTCCACAATTATGGCGAATGATCTACCTTCAAAGGGTGCAATTGGACAATCCCTGTTGGTGCTGTTGTTGGCTCGTGATCGAACCGATAGCCGATCCAGCCACAACTGAACTAATGGTAAACGATTGCGAAGGTGACACATGTCGCTGCTGTCGATGGTGATGGTGATGATGATGTTTTGTTGCTGTTGTCAAATGTTTGTTAGCTGGTAGTTTAGCGATGGTGGTTCACTACTGGCCAGCGGTGGAATCATTCCATGCATCATGGCACCACCGGGGTTCGCTGGGCTATCACTAATTGGTATCGAGAGAGCAACCTTGCCAAGTTTGGTTCGACTGCTAAGGAGTGTATCGAAAAGTAGTTATAAACATTCGATGCGTTATTACGCATAAACTACTGTATATATTTTTAGCGTGTAAGCGCCATTTGCTTTGTTTACATGTCAAAAATGATTATTCGGTTCAATCATATCCGTTGATAAAGTTGTATTCAAAATGTCGCGAATTGAATTTGAGACTAAAAAGAAAATTCTGCACACTTGGTGCACCGAAAAGGGTGTTACTTACAACCAGATTGCGAAAAGAGTAAATGTTCACCCGGCAAGTGTAAAACGCATCATCGAAAAGTTTGGTAAGGAGTGCTCCCTCAAGGATTTACCAAGAAGTGGCCGGAAACCCGGCTCCAGCAACCCCGATTTGGACCAAAAAGTTGTGGATTATATTCAACGGAACAAATCTGCCTCTACTCGCGATCTAGCCAAGAAGTTCAGGACCAGCATCGGAATGATTCAACGAATCAAGCGCAGGAATGACTTGAAGACGTACAAAAAGCAGAAAGTGCCCAAACAAACTCCGGATCAAAAGTCTCGTGCCAAAACCAGGGCTCGAAAGCTGTACAGCTGCATTTTGGACAATGTCGACCAGTGCATTTTGATGGATGACGAAACATACGTTAAAGAAGATTCAAGAACGCTACCGGGGCCGCAGTTTTATACTAAATCTGTTGGGGAACGTGTGCCAACCGCAGATACGACTGTTGCGATGGAGAAATTCGGTCAGAAGGTGCTCATTTGGCAAACTATTTGCACATGTGGCTTGCGTTTTTCAATTTTCTATACAAAAGGAACTATAAATGCTGAGATTTATCAAAAGGAATGTTTGAAGAACAGGTTGCTACCATTGTATAGAAAGCACCAGTCCCCTCCTCTCTTCTGGCCAGATTTGGCATCGGCACATTACGCCAAATCCACTCTACAGTGGCTGACTGAGAATCACATCAAGTTCGTAGAAAAAGACTTCAACCCACCAAACTGTCCCCAGTTGCGACCGATCGAACGCTATTGGGCAATAGTCAAGCGTATATTTAAGAAGGATGGTACAGTGTCCCAAAACATGACCGATTTTAAGAAAAATTGGGCAGCGGCATCCAGGAAGTGCACAAAGGTCACTGTGCAGAATTTGATGGCAGGTGTCAAATCAAAGGTACGGGCATTCTACAGAAATGAACATGATGACTAGTTTTTCCGTTTGGATCTTTTGTAAACATGTTATGCTATAATAAACTGAAATAGTATGTTAATTTTAACCATGTTTTCATGCCTATTTTATTATTTGGAAGTTTATAACTACTTTTCGATACACTCCTTAACATGGCATTGGTGTTCGACTGCTAACAGTTCCGCTGAAATGTCACATGATTAGAACTATTTTGCATATTACATTTAGTGACAGCACTTACCTAACAAACACTTTCGGTGTGGTTTCGTTTGCACAAAGGATGAACAAAGGAAACAGGGAAAACGCAACCGCTGCTGATGAGTGAGTTGGGCAGTTCGGAGAGGATTGCTAGCGGTAGTCCAAAGCCGATGAAGAAAGACCAGTTGATTTCGATGTAGGTCAGTCGGTTGTGTGGCTCCCAGTTCATGGTGAATCACTTATACTCGAAGTCGTAGAGCGAGCAGAGCAGACTTTGTACAGGATGCGAGGCAGATAGGCAGATTGGCAGATTAACTATTGCAGCGCCTAGTTTTCCGCGTTAATGCAACCTTTATTGTTCTACATAGAGTTGAATGCGCGCGCGATTGTTTTTCTGCCCGTAGAACGAGCCAACCGGCAGGTGCTTGCGCAGCAGCAAAACTACCCGCCGGCGACAAAAAAAAGGTAAACTTTATTTCGACTCCGCAAAAGTTTATTACGACCCAGAAAAACAACCACGCGGGCATCGGACGAGAAGTCCATAGGTCGCGGTGAGAATGAGTGACCAGAACCCGCGTTTTGGCGAGAGGGTGTTTTTCAAGAACATGGCCACAGAGGGTCCATATATAAGCCCAAGTAGGAATCATGAGAAGGAGAGTCGCAGCAACGTCACGCTGCCCGTTTGTGTCCCGCGACGATCTCACTGCATTTTTGTGGTGAACATTTAACTGTAAGCTCCCATGTAAATTAACTTTAGTGTAAAACTGAAATAAAATGTGCAAATTCTAAAACCTTAGTGGAATAGTGAAATAAAAAGTGCAATTAATTAAAAAAAATAGATATATCACATTCTTGTGCGCGAGTTGGTGCTCCGAACATTATAGAAAAGAGAAAGTGCCTCCCGCTCGGGGCTCCGCATCTGGTAACAGCGGTGGGAGCATCTGGTGACAGCGAAAACGGCCTGAGAGCCTGGTGCGCTATTCTGACTGGTACCTAGAACCAGGGACATGTAGTAGTGGTAATAAGAATTTAGTGAAGAGTTTTAGTGAATTGTTGAACAAATTAGACTAGGACTTGGCTTGCATACCCAAGTAACCATGAAGCTCTATATAGATACATCAATTATGCATTATATTACGATATAAGTTTTTGGTATAAAGCAATCTAATCTTAATTGCGTCCTTAAAGTAGAACTAAAGTCGAAAAGGGCCCCACTCCTGTCAAATTAAAGCTAGTGCACATGCTTTATTGAAGCCCGAAAATAAGTATATTTAGGGCATAGTTACTTTTTCAGCAGTTGAATTACTGCTTCTACTGAAATGTTTTATTGCATTTTAAAAAGCATATATAGAGCTTGGGGTATTTTGGAAAAAGAAAAATCGCAAATGTATTTAATCTAGATGAATTCATTTTTTCTGTTACGTTTTATTGTGGGGATATTATTTTATTTTATTTTATGGCATCTGCGCGTAACAATGATGGGATATATTTTTAATAAGCTCATATGTGTTTCCTACATCGGGATTCGAACCAAGGCTTCTCACGACTGATCGATGAATGCCGGTTGTGTTAACGCTCTTAGCCATAAGAGCAACGGAATTATCTAAGACAACTGCATAATATTAAAAAAGCACAACCTAAACATACCCTCTTTGTCTTTCTATAAAAACATTCATGCAGCTATTTTTAGATTTTTCTTACTAAACCCGCCATTGAGACTACGATACTCTAACCTTTAATCAGTGCCAATCTCAACCCGATACGAGCTACAAATGAAATCATACCCACCGCCGTTCATCACACAACAAGCCGACACAATTTTGATGCCCGGTGCAGGTTGAAACTGGATCATTAATGAAAATGATATGAGAATAAAAATTCCTCGTTGAAAAAACAACTCCGTCCTCTGAATATAAACAACCAGAAAAACCCGCGGCTCCCGATAATGCATCCATACTTTTTGCTGAAATTTGAAGAATCAAACTTTCTGGTTAAGGAGAATGAAGATGACGATTCTGAATCGGCAAACATTCTTTTGTAAATAAAAACGTTCACATGATCCATAAAAAAATGAAAAAGGCTCTTTAAAAAACACTCAAGTGATCCGTAAAATCCCATCGAAAACCCCTAAAAATATCTGAATGATCTATAAAACATATCAATATGATCTATATTTATTGCCGAATTGAGCGGCACTAATCCAAAAAAGTACCGCTGTATTTCTGATCAAAAAGTTATAAAATTGTATGAGCCATCTCTGAACATACTATAAATGATCCAATCAACATACGATAATGAAACTTGAAGTAACGAAACTGATCCACACTCAACCCCATTTGCACTTTGAAAAACTTTGATGTGATCCATTATTACGGCATGAATTGCCCATAAATAAATGCATATGTACCATAAATGGGTCGGTATAGGTCGGTATAAATGTTCAAAATGTGTTCTAAGTTTAATATTTTGTCCTATACTTAATATAAATTTACGCACTAAAAAATGGGGTATTGATCCCCAGTATGCAATCGATTTATACCTAAATAATGAATAATGCACCACAAAAAAAGAAAAGGTTCTTTGGTGGACCCCTCGGAAGTTTCCCATAAAGTTAACAAAATGATCCCTAAAAAATGGCATATGATCATTAACCATATTCTCTAAGATCCATGATACAATGGTGAAGTATTCTTAAAAATGAGTAAATAGTACCTAGAACTAACAAAAAGATCCCTTGTACAAGACATGATTAAAAAAACTGGAAACCGTATTGCGATAAGAATGAATGAGAGATATATTGTTTATAGCCGTATCTACTTTTGTAAAGATTGATTCATACGTCATTTTGCCAAAAACAATTTCTCAATTTCTTTGACCTTTTCAGTGCCGTTTATCAACTAAGCTCACCGATCTTCTCATGGGAAATTGTTCATCAAGACTCAAGACTTCTGCAAACTAGGATTATGTTCAGAATGTGGAACCTTGAATGTGTCCATCTCAACGTCTTTTTAGGTTGGACAAAGAACTATTTCGGCAGTGAACCAATTTTTATCTTGCATCGGTTGTTGGTTGTTAAACATCCTTGTACCATAATAGGAATTTCTGATTTCGGACTTAATTTCTTAAGAACTTTTAAGCTGAGAACCGTTACGGTAATTGTCACTAGCGAGGTTAGGTTTAATCTATAGTTTAGGAGAAAAATCGAATGTTTCCAACTTAGCTGACCATATTACCGTCACGCTAGAAAACCGGAATAAACCTCAGAATAAGTTTTACTCCCTATTCTACACGGTAAACCTAATCAAGAACCTAACTTCGAACATAGTGCACTGTATAGCAGATCTGATGCGCTATACAGCGCAAGTTAGCAACCTTGCTACCACCAGTTAACGACATTGCAATCCAGCAATACCACGATTTGCACAAAGTCCAAAAATGAGTGCAAAGCTTCATCAGCATAATTTGGCATACCCGGCAACAACCAACACAGCGACACGGACGGCGATCAACATCGGAAACCAGGTGCTGACACGGCAGCATCGATCGACGCATCGGTTAGGAGTAGGGTTAATTAATATATTAATATTAATATATTAATATATAATAATAAATCAGTCTTTAGTGATCAGTAATTGTAGTAACACCTTTTTTAAAAAGAACTCCCCGTACCCGGGAACTTAACTGGCGCCCGAATAGGGACCTCGTGAAGTGTGGAAAAGTATAAAGTTTAGTGTTGTAAAATCGTTTATAGTTGAACAGTGGAAAATCCTAATAAGTGGAATATCACAAAATTCCATAGTGCTGGTCCAAGGAGCCAGACCACATTATCACAGCGGGTTCCACGAGCCCCCAACACTAAAACGAAAGCGAGATCCAGGACACTGAAGCCAACCGGCTCGATCGTTACCAGGACCCCTAGTAGCAGCATCTATAGCAGCAAAAAGGACCACCCGAAGTAGCTGCCTGGATTTCCCCCACGGAGCGAGGATCAAATCAACCCAAGAAGTCCAGATCATCATGCTGGCAGTTTTGTAAGTACATTTAATTTACATTATTACCCATTTAATTTACGTTATTACAATTTGTGAAAAGTGAAGTTATTCAATAAGTGAGTGTTATCTATAGTAACGTGATAAATTTAAATTGCAAAACATAGTTTTTCAAAGTTTGTCTAGCATAAAATTAATTTGAAAAAAAAACTATTAAAAATGTCACTCCCAACCCAAGGACCAACTCCAACACCAATGTCAACACAAATGTTTATCGACTTGGGAAAGGTTCCTGATTTTGTTAGGGACGTAAAACCATTCAATGGTAACCCGACAGAAATGATAAATTGGTTAGCAGATGTGGATTCAATTTTTCGAGTCTACAGAGAAAATAATGCCACAGCTGGCCAAATTAGCGTTCTTGAAAGAATGATTAGAAGAAAAGTTGGTGGTGAGGCAGCAGATATTCTGAATGCCAACAACATCCAGTGTGATTGGTCACAGATTAAATACACGCTCGTTCTCTATTACACAGACAAACGTGATATAAAAACATTAGATTACGAATTAACCTCCGTAAGAAAATCAGCTAACGAAAACCTGAGTTCATATTACAGTCGGGTAAATGAACTACTTTCACACATTATTGCACAAGTTCAAACGGACGACAAAATGAGAATTAATGCCTCCGTTCACATTGATTACTTCAGAGACAAGTGTCTCGACGCTTTTATTAGAGGACTGGAAAGACCTTTAAGCACGCTGCTTAAGAGTTCGAATCCAAGCTCATTAGGCCAAGCTTATCATTTTTGCGTCGAATATTACAATATGGATATTCGAACTGCACCCTTCAGGAATGAATTTGGTGGTCAATCAGCCCCCAAACCAAAAGAACCACCTCGATTGCCTCCTCGATTACAAGCTCCCACACGACCAATTTTACCTCCTCTTCCACCTCATCAACGTCCACCCATTAATCAGAATGTACACCAAACTAACCCATTCAGACAAAATTATACGCAAACAAACCCATTCAGACAAAATTCTTTCCAACCATTTAAACCAATGCATCAAGCACCGCGACCATTGCCCCCACCAGAACCGATGGAAGTCGATCCAAGCATTAGAACAAGAAATATTAATTACGGTAATCGTCCTCCAATGACACATAAACGCCCATTCCCTCCTTCGCAACAACAGCAAAATTTCAAACGCCAAGCACATCCCCTTGAGAACCAAATTCCCGAGACGCTCGAATACTATGACGATTGCGTTTATGACGAGCAGTATTACGACACCACCGAGTATCACGATAATTCATATTACCAACTTCCGAACGAAATTGAACAACTTGCCACAGATCAAGAAATTTCAGAATCAGTCACTCAACAAGAGGCTAATTTTTTAGATTGGCACCCAAGTTGGTAATTCCAACTTTGCCATATATTGATTTAAAAACTAATATAGGTAAATTTCCATTTCTAATTGATACAGGTGCAAATATAAACCTGATCCATCCACTCTTAGCGAATTCATGTTCATTGGCTAAGCCATACTGTTTCACGGCAAATAATATCGGAAGCGCAAATGGTAAATTTAATGCCAAATCCGCAATTGATATTAACTTTTTCAATCCGAAGATTAATCATTGTGCCCAATTTTTATTACATGATTTTCATCCTTTCTTCCATGGGATAATCGGTACAGAGATTTTGAGAGCACTAAATGCAAAAATTGATTTAGGTAATGAATGGTGCGTCTGTGTGTGTGTTTGTGTTAGTGCAAGTGCATGTATAGAAGTAAGAGAGGATGAAGTGAGGGGTGAAATGATTTCCTTAAAATATGTGTGTGTGAAATATATTGAATTTTTAAGAGTATTGTCATAAGAGCGCGTGGGCCCTGGTATGTGCACAACTCAATTGCAATAGTTATGCATAAAATTATAAAAATATACAAAACATACAAGTTTTTAAACGATAATAGGGTTCTCAATTGGGAATATTAGCATTTATGATAGTTTTAATGGTATATTCGCTACTTCATACAACACAGGTTCACTCTTGGGGATAATCATGGATACACATGAAACCAACATAATATGCTATAACACATCCTATATTTTGTACCCTATGAGGTTTCATGTGCATCCACTTGCATCCCCGCCCGCTAAAGGGCTATGAAAAACGTATATTTTTCACAATAAAACTACTATAACTTCTCCCATAAAGGTTTTAGACGTAAGGTGAGTATAGAGAAAATTTATATTTTGATTATTTGTACAACTTTGTAGAACATTATTTTGAACAAAAACTGCACATTTATTAAATAATCACAAAAAACTAGTTTTCAAGGCCCGCCATTTTAAAAAACACGTACCTCGGCACAGTGACCAGATAAAAGGTTAGTGTTTTCAGCATTGTTGTTTGTATTAAAATTATCTACAATATTGCCGAAGACACTAACTCTCTATCTCATCATTTAAAAAAATCAAGTTTGCAGCGGCGCCTGTGGTGAAGCTGCGAACTAATATTTGTCACCTTCAAATGCGTTATATTTTTTGAAAATTTTCATCTGAAGACACCAAAATGTTAAGAACACGTTTTTACGAGTTATTGTAAAAAGTTCATGTTTTTGGCGTTTCGTCCCATAGTGCGATGCCTGAAATAGGTTACGTTATAGACCAGTTGAAAGGCCAAAACTTTTTTACTACCCTTGATTTAGCATCTGGATTTCACCAGATAAAAATGAAGGAATCGGACGTTGAGAAAACTGCTTTCTCAATTAATAACGGCAAGTACGAATTTACCCGCATGCCGTTCGGCCTTAAAAATGCTCCCGCAATATTTCAACGTGCTATTGATGATGTATTGCGACAGTATATTGGGAAAATATGTTACGTCTATATCGATGACGTTATCATATTTGGCAAAACACTCGATGAAGCCCTACACAATATAGGGACCATCCTGAAAGCATTGAACGATGCTAATTTGAAAATTCAATTAGACAAGTCAGAATTCCTGCACAAAGAAATTGAATTTCTTGGCTATGTCATAACAGCTAATGGTATCAAGCCAAATGTTAAGAAAATAGCTGCAATCGAAAATTACCCCGAACCGAAAACTATTTAGGAACTCAGATCATTTTTAGGAATGATGGGTTATTATAGAAGGTTTGTAAAAGACTTTGCGAAAATCGCAAAACCCCTTACTAACCTTTTAAGAGAGGAAGGATGCACATCCAATAAAAAAGTTAAATTCGTCGAAAATGAAAGTTTTTGCTTCGAAAGAATGAAAAGTCTGTTGTCTTCCTCAGATATTTTAATATATCCAGATTACAACAAGCCATTTACACTTACAACAGATGCATCTGATTTTGCTATCGGAGCAGTCTTATCACAAGGTGAGACTGGTAATGATAAACCCATACATTTCGCATCTAGAACTCTGACGAAAACAGAGGAAAGGTATTCAGTTCCTGAGAAGGAAATGTTGGCAATCTTTTGGGCATTGCAAACTTTCCGTAATTACTTGTATGGCAGTAAATTCAAGATCCTCACAGATCATCAGCCATTAACTTTTTCATTATCTGCGAGAAACACCAACGCCAAATTGAAGCGCTGGAAAGCATATTTGGAAGAACATGATTAAACTATTGAGTATAAGCCCGGTAAGAGCAATGTTGTGGCTGACGCTCTAAGCCGTATAGTCTGTTCATTAACAGGAACTCAACATTCAGCCGATAATAGTGACGACTTCTACATAATTTCTACCGAATCACCCATTAATGTTTTTAGACACCAGGTGATCCTCAAAAAGGGTCCAGATAAGGTTACCGTCGAACGACCATTCCAGCTTTTTACGAGCATACATGTACACATAAATGAAATTAACGAAAATTCACTTTTACAGGTACTCAAGAAACATTTCGATATAACGAAAACCAATGGATTACTGACAACTGAAGCAATTATGGGACAAGTTCAAGAAGTTTACAAAAAACATTTTGGACAACATAGATCATTAAAAATTTGATTCACCTAGTTCCAAATTCAAGACATCGAAGATGAAGATGGTCAATGGAACGTAGTTCGCGATGAGCATAACAGAGCTCATAGAGGTGCAGAAGAAAATAAGTTGCAACTTCAACGCAAATATTATTTTCCGAAGCTGCCGCAAAAAGTAAAGGACTTCGTAACAAATTGTAAGATTTGTCACGAATCCAAATACGATAGAAACCCCATAAAATATCCCATCCAAAAGACACCTATTCCCAGAGCACCTTTCGAGATCGCACATATTGATATCATGTTTTTAGAAAATCAACATTTTTTAACTTACATAGACAAGTTTTCGAAATTTGCTCAAATAAAGTTCGTAGAATCCCGAGCATCAATCGACATCGCACCAGCCGTAAAAGAAATCCTATTGAGATATCGCACACCACAAGTTCTTGTGATGGATGGCGAAAAATCTTTTATGACTGGAGAACTGTCAAACTTCTACAACACATAAAACATATCCACCTACATAACCGCAACAGGCAGAAGTGAAATGAATGGACAGGTAGAGAGACTTCATTCAACTCTTCTCGAGCTCTATCGTATCACTAAAGTCGAAAATCCCGAAAAACCATTAATTGAACTTGTTAATCTTTCACTCCCTAAGTATAACTCTTCTATCCACTCAGCAACTAAACACACCCCCTATGAAATTATTTTACCCTCACCCAGAACTCCGAACATAACAGAAAAAGTATATGCTAATTTAAAGAAAAAACAACGCAACGATTTACGATACCACAACAAAGACAAAAAACATATTGACATATCAGAAAACGACACGACGTATGAAAATACAAGACAAAGACTCAAACACAAATCACGCTTTAAGAAAATTAAAATCGATAAAGTGAATAAAAGTACCGTAACGACGCAAGACGGCAGACGTATCCACAAAAATGATATAAAAATCCGACATCTAACATAACTCATAATATATCACTTTTTTCTAGACTCTGGATCATCGGGCTTACTTCAGCTCAGACGATAGACATTAATAACATTGACGGACAACCAATAATTGCTCTTGACCACGGACAAGCTAGGATACAAAATGGTTCATATTATTATATTCATCATTTTAATATTACTTCTATTAGAAAACACATAGAATTACTTAGGAATCAGTTCGAGGAACTTACAACAAACCAATATTCACCTCTAATCTTACAACAGTTTGATGATATCAATTCGATCCTTCAAAGATTAAATCCAATCAAAAGACAAAAGCGCTGGGATACATTAGGAACCGTGTGGAAGTATTTAGCAGGAAGCCCAGACGCTAATGATTTTAAATTAATAAACTCTTCGTTAAACAATCTTGTTGAAAACAATAATCAACAGGTTAAAATCAATAGGGAAATAACTGTTCAATTAAAAGATATAGCTTTCAAAACAAAAGAAGCCATACAACTTTATAACTCCAGATCCATAGAATTTCACTCCATTACTATTCTAGAAAATTTGAAATACTTATATCAGAAACTCGAACAGATCCTCGACACTATTACTTTAGCAAAGATAGGAATATTAAATATTATAATTCTAAGTGAAAATGAAATTGATGTGTTTATTCAAGACTTAGCTAGGGAAAAAGTCATCGTGTCAACTGCAGCAGAAGCCATCTCTTATACCACGACAACGATTGCCACTAACAGAAAAGAAATAGTACTCCTAATCAAATTGCCTAAGCTCAACGCCAAAATCTTTCGGAAAATCTATGTTCACCCGATCATTCAAAACAGCCAACAGATTCATCTACCAGCCAGAAACTATATCATCCATGACAACGAAACATACAGTGTGAAAACTTTAGAACCAACCATATACAAAACCTCCGAGGTAAAGCTTGAAAGTTCAACATGTGTACCAAAGCTCATAGTAGAACAACCAGCTATTTGTAATTACACTTCCAATCCAGTACCAGAAGAAATTATCACCATAGATGAGCAACATATACTGATCAACACAATAAGAAATTTCACCATTAAAACAACAGGATTATCTGAAAGGAATCTTTCAGGTTCATACCTTATATCATACGAGAATTGTTCAGTACTCGTGAATAACGTCATTTCGAACAACTCGATTCAACAGTTAACTGGAATACCAATACGTCTTTCACTAGACGGAATTGCAGTAACCAAAGACCGGAAAATTCTAAACCTGAGCTTAGAACATTTACACTTTCTACAGACGGAAACAAGGAAGGACTTAGAGTCAATACGTTTAGAAAACAACAGCCTACAATGGACCCCTTGGTCAATTTTTGGAACATTCACTTTCACCCCTATCATTATCGGCTTGGCCATATTTTTTAGTTTTTTCACCCGCAGGCAAGCCATGGAAATCAAGCTGAATCAACAGTCAAAGGAATTGCCAACTGTCCATGATGCAAAATTCGATTACAAAGCCACGAACTTGGAAGAGCTTATTCGGACGGAGCCTCGATTCTAAAGGGGGACGAGTTAGCAACCTTGCTACCACCAGTTAACGACATTGCAATCCAGCAATACCACGATTTGCACAAAGTCCAAAAATGAGTGCAAAGCTTCATCAGCATAATTTGGCATACCCGGCAACAACCAACGCAGCGACACGGACGGCGATCAACATCGGAAACCAGGTGCTGACACGGCAGCATCGATCGACGCATCGGTTAGGAGTAGGGTTAATTAATATGAATAAATCAGTCTTAAGTGATCAGTAATTGTAGTAACACCTTTTTTAAAAAGAACTCCCCGTACCCGGGAACTTAACTCGCACTATGTCCAACGTTAGGTTTACTGTATTCCTTAGGAGTAAAGCTCATTGTGGGGTGTGGTTTATTCCGGTTTTCAAATGCGACAATCATACTCCTACAATAGCGGAACTTCTTGCTTCACTGCTTTTGACATCTCTGCTGATCGACGAAACGCCAGTTTAAAGACTGGTTTACAGTTTGGACACAATACACACTACGAGGTATGTGTAAGTTAAATTCAAAGCAGTCGAGTAGTGTACAATTACTGTATCTTATGGTAAACAACAGTAACAGACGTAATAAATAAATAAAAAAAACTATCAACCTGCCTTTACTTCTACCAGAGGTTTATTTCACAATTCGAATGGACACCTAAATATCAATTCTCCAGGACATTCAAGCTAGGGGGCAAATACATGGATTTTTCTCAATTTTTTATAATATGTGTTACTCATGAAATAAAACGAACATATTTTTTATTTTGTCATTTTCCAAACTCTGATGGTAACAATAGTAATATGGTAATGGAAACCATAAAAGTTAAAATCAGCTTTAGCAGCAGCAGTAAAACGAATATAAGAATTTCGGGCAAACATGGGACTTCAAGAGAGCAACATCAGCAGCAACAGCAACGACAACAACAACATTAGCAGCAGTAATGACGGCGATTAATCCTTGCAAAGTGCCTTCGAGATGAATTTTGGGCGACCACCGGACTTCTTTGTGCTTAAAAGAGCAGCATTGGCTTCTGCACGCAACGTGTAATTGTTTCTCCGGACTGCTACCACCAGGATATGCGCACAACCGTTTGTTTTGAAAAAATGCGTGCATGTGCACGTCCAGGTAATGCATCTGTTGCCGTTTACGTGCACTCGATGGATCTGCCCGAGTTTTTCAGCATATTCTTCTAGATTGGAATAGACCGGGTTCTCAAAGTTCGCTATATCCATCAACGAAATGTCAGTTTTTACTCGGCCTGGTATATACACATACTGAGTCTGATTTGTGTTAACTGTACGCAACTTCTTTGGGCCTTTCAGTGTGTCGAACGCCTTTCGTTCATCGGATAAGTTCACCGATCTTTCAAAATAAACTTCTCTGTCAGGACTGCTATAAGCTTTGATTATGCTTAGCATTTGTGCCTTGAACGTGCCCAGCGGTTCTTTATGGCGTTTCAAGTAATTGTACTTGATCGATTTGTTTATGGCCTCCAAGGCATTATTGGTGGCTGGTACGCCGGGCTGAGCAGCCTCGTACCACATCGAGAACTTCTCATTTCTGGCGTATTTTGCAAAGAACTGTGAGAAGGCCGGATAAATGCTGTACTTCTCAACAAACAGTTCCAGAGCAACTGAAAAATGCGGTTTCGTGGGTGCTACTTGCAACAGCGAGACTTCTCGCTTGACCTGCTCTTGCACTTCGTTCGTTATCTCCGCTGATTTTTTGAAGTGCTTCACCAAGTTTTGCTTTACATGAAAATAGCAGTTGAGTAACAGCACTGAATGGCCAAACACATTACGTGCGGCATTTTTCAAAGCGTGCTCTCCATCGCTGAGGAATGACGTTATAGTAATTCTACCACCTTGGTTCGTAGCTGCTACATACAGTGATTGAAATACGACTTGGTAGTCGGTGTGGTCCTGATTGGAGATGCACGCAAAAGCCACAGGATGAGCTTTCCTCATTGCATCGATCACACAAACAACCAACAGTGGATAACCCTGTAACGTTGTTTTAAAAGTGCAATCTGCAGCTAATGTTTTGAATTGTGGTAGGAGCGAGAGTAGCCGTTTCGAGGAGATGGTGATTCTGAATCTTCCATTTTCGTGATCGATATCACTACCAACCACAAACGCTTCGTGGTCATCATCCGGTACAGCGGATTTCAATGCCACCCACTGTTCAAGCTCACCTGAAAAAAATTATTTCACAAATTTCATTAGTTTAATCATTTGAAAATGTTTAATCATTTTTTAAAATAAAACAAAGGATCTGTCGTATTCAAACTAAATAAGCCAAGACAAGGTTCATTGAGTTCATTCTCGATACACTTGTTTCACCAGTTCGCATTGGTGGCCCCACACTTGATGATCTATTTAAAAATTAGCAGTGTCTTCAAAATGTATCTACAGGTTTGCTGCTAAGAAGCAAACATTGAGTTTAATTTTCAGACTTTCATAACTTACGAATGGCAACTTTTTCAGAACGGCCTATCTACTTTGATAGATTATCTTTATCGGCTTTCACTTCTGTTTACCACGGCTGTTCAAACACAATTATTCATTTCAAATTACTCACACAGTTTGATTATAGAAACTTTCATCTAGCGCTCCAGATATTGAGCAATACATTGAACGCGATTCAAGCTGAGATATTTATGAAAGAGAAAGAGTATCGCGAAAATCGATCAAAGCAGGCAAATATTTCAAAAAGGGATAAATTTCAACTGAAACTTGAAAAGGGAAATATTTCAATACTCTGGGACATAGGCTACAACAGGCTCGAAAAGGATCAACTAGGTTTCAATTCCGACCATAACTTGTTTGTTGGTTTTCACAATGGAAACAAAGACAATCTTGTTTGTTATTTATTTCTTTTACAGCAGTACATAATTAGAAATCGAATACGCAACACAATGTAGAAGATGTAAGAAGAAAAAGGGGTAGAATACTTAAATAATACTTTTAAACATGACTGATGAACAAACAAAATGAAACGAATCCTCAATTTGATACGAAATGTGGCAAAATTTCTAAGCTACACAAACGCCATTTTAGCAGTTCATTTAGGACATGGTAGTTATTTAGTAATAACCACTGCACCAATAAATACAACTCGACAAAAAAAAAACTCGACTATATAGTTTAGATTTTTTGTTTTATATGTACTAGAGCGTTTGAACGCTTTGAAAAATTTAATGTTCGGAAGATTTGTCTGCTAATATTTTTTACATCACCATTTCTATACGTGTTGATACCCATGTTGACAGGGTTTTCTTCAAAATATGTTCATAGCCACTCTAGGCCTTCCGGGAACCTGTTCCGGAATAACCGTTGGTACAAGTTGGTATACGCTCTACAATGGAAAAGAAATGTTTCATAGGAATTATTTTAAAAAAAACGAAAAGGTGAGATATGTCAGTGACATATCTGCAAAGTCGACGTAGGATTACTTGTTGATGTGGAGGAATTGTAATAGAATTAATAAATATCTACTATATTTTGTTCAGTCTTAAGACTCATCAAATCTGTTATTCGATTTAGTTTTCCACGAAAATTAATGTAGTCAACTCTTTATAACTCTTGAAGTGGCCCTAAAAAGGGCCGTTTGGTATTCAGTTATTCGCTGTTCCTGGAGTGATCCGGTAATTGTCGAGTACCAGATGATGATTTGGTAGACAGTCGAATGGGTGGTCGTTTTTGTTGGTTCTGTTCCATGGAAGAAAAGCATATAATATTAGTGTTTAGGTGTTTTAGGAGCGTTAATACTGTGTATGAAAATCTTGAATTCAACTCTTTAGAACTCCTTAAGTGGCCCTGAAAAGAGCCGTTTGGTATTTTGTCGTTTGTTGTTTATGGTCCGAGTAGTACAGACAATGGTCCAGTGCTAGGTGATGGTTGGTTGTCGAATGGGTAGATGTTGTCATTAGAGTTCATGTTCCACAATATCGGCTACCTGTTGATTTAATGGTTCGGGTGCTTCGAATGCGAGTACAGACAACATAGGTCTATGATACGAAAAATATAAACAATAACGTCTGCACTCTACGCAGATATTTTTAACAAACGTTAATTCTATACAAGAACCACCAAGTGTGGTTGCTTCATTCCGAAGGTTTGCTCTCTTCACATCTTTCATTCTAGTCAAAAACATTAATGTTCACTCTTGGTGCCTCATGGTGATGAGCGAACATCTCCTTCTACATCATAATCGTTACTCCTCGCACGGAGAATAAATAACATAACAATTAATGTATAGAAAATCTATGTTTTCATTTTTGGAAACGTCAATGTTAAAGTCTCCGGTCAACACAACTGGCGTATCTTGCGCTTCATACCTGAACAACATGCGAATCAAGAACAATTTTTAAATTCTTGGTAGTTGTTCCTGGTGAAATGTACACCACAACCAGCAGAACTTCAGTGTCCATTACTGATATATTAGCTGCACAAATGTCCCCGACGTTATCGATCTGTTTGCTGATTGGTTAATACGCTCCACGTATCACGTGATGTGGTATTTTGGCGCGAGTGTGATATTCTTTATTTCCCGCTCATTTCTTCTACTGGTGATTCATATAGAAATGAATATGAAAACAATTTATATGTATATATGATAATTAATATGTATATAATTTTATTAAATATTCTTATAATAATAAGAATTATTGTTATTATTTTAATAATAATGAATTGCATATTGCTTTGGTCGCCCTGAAAAGGGCGGGTTTCATCAATTGTCGGGGGAACGCGATCGAAATTTGTATGTATGGCCTGAATATTTGACAGGAATCCACTGTATGTACTGCCATCATCAGCTGCTTTTTAAGTCACGACCACTTGGTTTAGGGGGATGGATGTGAGTCGAGACTTCATTCGTGTCATGTCTCGCCTCATGTCCAATCATTATTCTTTGAACGCTCATTTATACCGGGTTGGGCTGAGGGACAGCAATCTCTGTGAATGTGGACAAGGCTATCAGGACGCAGATCACGTTATTTGGTCTTGTGCTGAACATCGTGGAGTCAGATCGGGGCTCTATGATTCCCTTCGGGCTCGAGGTAGACAACCCAATGTGCCAATTCGAAATATTTTGTCTGTACGTGATTTGGAGTACATGAAACTAATTTATGTGTTTTTGACTAACATTAGCTTTAGATTTTAGCTAGTTTAACCTGTATGTTTAGTTTAAGTTTTTTTCTGTTTTTTTTTCTTTTTCAAAAAATGTTCAAGTCAAAAGAAATCCATAAGTTGTATAGTTATGTATTTCAATAATTTAAAATTTAAATTTAATGTGTTATGTGACCATCCGTAATTTGTAATTCCTATTAACCTCGAGACGGCCGCGAGTAATCGGTTTTATCCCCCCAAGTTTAGTTTTAAGAAAAATGATGTATAAAAAAACATGAAAACTTGGCTCTGTAAAGATGATTCGATTGAGCCTGTACAAATAAATGATAAATTTGAAAGAAAAAGTCACGACCTGCTCCGCCAGCTGCTGCTGCCACGACTAGGTGGACATTACAGCTACCAATGCTGCGCACTGCTATGGATGCTGGGTGCTGCCCAGCTTTTCATCCCATCGGGAGATCCGCGCAGCTCCAATGCTGCCGAACGAATGAGGCATTTGTTCGGAAATGTGCCTTTTATCATGGCATCGGGTACCATTACATAAACAAAAGGGGGTATCAACTATAGCAATGTGAATCAAATCCATTAAAAGG
>JASCZW010008569.1:0-49432 GCA_034211315.2 Aedes japonicus
AACGGAAAGCGGACCGAACGAACTGTACCGTTCGCTTGTTCACTGGGCAATGCAAACTAAGTGTTCAAATAGCTAAAATAGAAAATCGTAGACCCAATGTTGGGGACATATTTTTTTGTATGCTCCCAATTATGGCCTGTTGTATTAATAACGTAGTAAAAGGAATGTTATTGGTTAAATTAAAAGTGGAAATGTATGAATTTGTGGTTTTTTATATTCAAGAGGCTCATCTAAATACAAATCGAAGAGACAAAATTATTCTATAGCGAAATATAATGTTTTCATTATTGAATGGCTGATAAACTATATATGAACACCGCTTAAGTGTTTCAATGCAGTTTTACCATAGTTTGTTTTGTGAAATGTTGCATTAAGTAAATCGAGTACAGCTGACAATGCCTAAATTCATAAAATGAGGAAAAAACCGTACAAAGACTGCATTTAGTTATAAATCCATCCAATGGGACGAAGTTGCATCCAAAAATAGACCCAATTTGGTGCTTATGGACCGACATTAAATCCGTATCACTCGAAAGTTTCTGTCTTTATAAAAATAGTTTTGTAACTTTTCATGATAAATACTACCAATTGTCTTATCAAACTTATCTTTGCAAGTGTATAACTAGTTGAATCTCGCTTACAGCTTAAAAACTGTATGAGTTATAATAAAAAATGTGATCGATGGTTGCATAATAGGCTGAGTCAGACGGGCGGCGGGGTGCCGTTCTTTGAACGCGCGCACTTCTGAACGGAGTTGCTTCACTGTTTTTGCCATCACGGTTAGAGTTTGACTGATAGAGTTGTCAAATTTTGTCTGCTGACTCATGGGTTACTATGATTGATGCTGTCTGACAAAACTGATGCTAGTTTTGTCAGTGCGGGATAAGGTAAACCCTTGAGAAAATGCCAATTTTTGTCCATTTTTTTAATGCCAACGTTACTACAAACCACCGTGTATGCCAAATGTCTTTATGCCAAACAGGGTATCATCCTTTGCCCCTATGCTTGCAGATGAACGGCAATGCACGCTTTTTCAGACATTCATCGATGTAAACTTTTGATGTCATCGTCGAGGATGTGACGAATGGTTCCGTTTTCAGGCTACAACTGCAAATCGCATGCCAAATCATGGCCTTTTTCGCGAACTTTCCGGCAAACTCGAACTTGAATCTTCCCGGCACGTTCCCACGTCCAGTCACGATGTACAGTGTGTCTCACAATAGGTGCCCCTTTTTTCAGTCTTGGTTTATTTCAGCTGGGAAATTTTTACAGCGGAATTGATTATACCCGTTTTGAGTGTATTCTTTTGACAGCTGATCGCTGGAGCTGATCAAGCGATTCCGTTTGTTTACATTTATCAGCTACCATGGAAACCATACGGGCGCAAGTTTTAAAATTTCGGACACTTTGATTTCAGTGTAGATTTTAATTTATTTTACGGATCGCTGAAACGTTTCACTTATATGACAGCTGAAATGCACCACATTATTTCGTAGTACAACATGTTTACATTGTTATTATATTATATTGTCGAATCAAGTCGGAGCGTCAAAAGCAAGACAGGGTCCAAAGAAGAAGAAACCTTTTGATTCGGCACGAGTAACTGCGAGATTTTATTTTCGGATGAAAGGTTTTCCTCCTTCATGAGAGTCGTAATCAACAAAATCATCGTATGCATGGCAAAAGTCTTGCCAATATTCCACGAGATAAACTAGCTGTAGAATGCTATCAGAATGTATCGAAAATCACGTTAAGGGGCGCTGTTTCACGAAAAGAAATACTTCCCCTTCCTTCCATAGAACCTAACGTAAAAATCAACGCTGAATATTACATCGAACAGGTTTTGAAGAACTATCTGCTACCTCATGCTTTAATGCTGTATGGGAATACACCACATTGTTTCCAACAGGACTCAGCTCCAGCCCCAAGGCAAAGAAGACACAAGTTTGGCGCGCAGAAAATTTTCCCGATTTCATCACAAGCGAAGAATGGCCTGCATCTTCATCGGATCTCAACCCACTTGACTACTTTGTTTGAGGTTATATGCTTGAACATATAGGCCCTATGAAAGGGCTTACTTTAGATCGATTCAAGAAACATTTGGTTGGTATTTGGGACCAAATTCCTCAGGAAATCGTGCGTGCCAGCTGCGATGGGTTTGGAAAGCGTTTGCGCAAAAAAAAATATAAAATAAAATATTGATAAAATGTTATCAAGGAAAACGGCAAGGGATTCGAATTGAATTAATCTGGTTTACTTCTATAACATGTATCTTTCAAATGACAAATAAATGCTATGATTTGGTTGATTTGTATTGCTGTAATCCCATTTTCTTTAAGTGACACCTATTGTGAGACACCCTGTAAAACTTTGACCGGGAAGCTGCTTAAAATCGGCAGCCCTTGTGTTTCGTCAAAACACGTTCGTACAAGAGCCTTACACGCTCTTTGGTCAGGGAATTCTGCTTCATGTGTCAGTTCGGATGTTTGTTGGCTTAGTACGACTTGTATCCTTCCTTGACAAGGGGACTCTGCACCGTTTGAAAATTGGCGTTGTTGGCCACATCTCGGATCGAAAGACCGGGGTTGGTCTTAACATACCTCAACAACTTGCTGCGCAGCTGACGATCCCTGGTTCCAGTTTTTTTTTGTAGGTCCGCTGATTCCTTTCCCCACCCAGGGTTTCCTTGTAGGTTTTGAGCGCTCGACAAACTGTTGTTTTAGGCATCTTCAGCACTTTAGCCAGCTTTAGGCACCGGACCACTCCGGATTATCCAGGTGTTTGTGTACAATATTTTTCTTTCTTCGAGGTCCATTTGACGTTACTCCTGAGCGCGATAGACTACTTTGATCAAACTTGCACTAGTTGTTCTCTATAGAAGTGTAAACAAACCACTGTCAAAGATTTTCGATTCCCAATACTAGAGGCGTGCTAGCGGTGCGCGTGGGGTCCATAAGCGAACATAAGCTCAATCTTTCTTATTACAATTAAAAAATAATTATCAAAAAAACAAAAAAGTTGAAACACTGGAAACTTAAAAATGAACAACTCTGAAAATGTTACGACTAAATCAGTCGGGCTGGTACTTACCATTGTCCCGATTGTGTGTCAACCGTTGGAATCCAGCTTCAATTGGGCTCGGTTTATTATCCTCGAGCAGTGCGTTGATTAAGCCATAATGAATGGAAACGAAAATCACGAAATTAGTGTCAATTCAGGGGGCTTCCATTGCTCACCTACTCGATATACTCGAGTTTAAAAAAGACGCCCTCCGATCCCATTCTCCTTCCCCTTGATGTCCCACCTGCCATCGCATTATCATGCGAACCCAACATCATCATAATCATTGCCCCCAGGAACCCATATTAGGTACTATGCAATCATTGTGAGGGGTACAACAGCCGCTAATTACACCGCCGTCCGCCGCTCTCTGCGTCAAAATCATTAAAAAGTACTCCACAATTCAGCATTTTCGTAGTCGAACGCTCAAATTAGACAAAATTACTGCCGGCGGCGGCTTATGACCGGCCGGCCATTCAGTCTAATGGGGGAAAACTATGTAGAAGATCTCCACCGTCGTCGTCGTCGTCGTCGTCGTCGTCGTCGTAAAAAAGGCTAAAATCAAGGAAAAAATTTCAGTCATTCGACAACCCCCCTCATCATACACTACTTTAAGATAGCCATTCGAGAGCGGATGGACGGCCAGGCCGGCGCAGATAGTGAAGAATGGAAGATTAAAGACAGTCTCAGTCATCGAAGCCGAGGCCACGCAGGGAACGAGCTCGAATGATTATGAGTTATTAAATTTTAATTATCGCTCGAGGAAGGCTAGGATTATTCTGAGCTGCTACCGTCGGTCCGTCGGTCAACCGGTCTATGACATGTGATTGACGCGAGGTCAGCCACCGAAATCACCCAACTGCCAATTGCCAATAGACGTAACCCAAATGGATGGGGGGAATGACGACAATTCCGTTTTGGGTCGTTTGTGGGTTGAAGACATTTTTCTCAAGAACTGTGTTGTTATGCTGTCTGCTGAAATAGAAGCAGTTATCGGAACGCGCTCGATTGCTATTTTTCTTTCTTTTTTTGCATCGAAACGACTTTTTTATGGCCCTGAAACTGGCTCCAACTGGTGATCTCCCAAAATAAAATAAAATAAATTGAGAACGAATCCGGACAAATCCGTTTTGTCGAAGGGATTCCACGATGTGGCTGCTGTTGCTGCTGCTTCTGTGGCGGTATTTTATTTGCAGCAATTTTTATCGCATTTCTTTTTTTCCGAATTTTCCTCCAATAACCGCTTCTCTTTTACGATGTTTATTATTTGCCATCCGCACTGCCGCCCTCCGCGGTTTGCTCTCGATTCGGCCAACCAAACGCTAGTTGGCCTGAACTCGTTGGTTGGCAGCCGTGCCTGAAGCCTTTATTTATTTATAATTTCGTAGATTAGACGTTTTATGGCTCTGAAAATTGTACTTTTCAACCCAGAAGGGTTTCGGAATCGATGTCGGATCGAGCGCAGCAAATGGGCTTAAAGTTTTCAAGTAGGTATCGCATTGCAAGTTTCTGCTGGTCTGGGCACTGGTCGGCAAATTGTTTGCAGTTCGGTTCGGAGAGGAAAGATCGTAGAATTAAAAGTCAAGTGTTCCAAGAAACTGCCGACTAGGGTAACCTAGCGCGACCAATCCGCCAATAATGACTGCCAGGAGTGGAATGGAACGAAACTAAATCCTAATAGAGGAGGGCGTTTGCTGGTTGGTTCGTTACGAATCGAATGAGGATGGATGGGTTATTTTTATTGGGCTGAATGAAGCTTCAGACGGAGAAGCAAGGAATGGGGAATAATTCTTATTTATTTGCTCTTCAGGCACATTTTGTGCAAAACCCATGGTCGGGGTTGAAGCCGGGAGAATATAATTATCTTTGTTTTCGGACCGAAGATAAATATGCATAACGCGCTCAAGCGCATTTAGGCACGCTTCAAGTTTGTTCAGTGTTTATTTTTTTTTGTGATTTTGAAAGTATTCGGAGATTTGGCAGTCAAGAAGATATTTCAAAAGGTATGAAATAATCAAATTTATTCACTTGTGCCAGACGTGCTAAGTCAAAGTTAGGCAAATTCGGCACAATTTCGTCGGAATTTAGTTAAAATTATTGGGATTGACGAAATCATGACCCAAAACGTTCAAGAGTTTCTGCAATTTAAACAGTAAAAAAACCTCTTTGCGGGGCGAGTGTTGGGTTCGGAATCACCTTATCTAGATAAGTGTCATTGCCTCTCACTCCAAGCGGGTCTGGTATCAATTCCAGGCGTCGTGATTTTCTGAATGATATACTGTATGATATGTACTTAAGGGTGTTCCGATCAAAATTTTGTCAAACAGTAATGTGTGTGAGTCGATCAAAGTTTTTATCAATAAGTCAAATTCCTTTTCTTTTTCAAGTTCAGTTAATACAAAACACAGGAGAAATATTCAGCTAAGCTTCCTTTTTACCGAATGCGAATTTCCGGATCTTTCGTTGAACACCTGCCATAAGATTTTGTACAGCCTCCCTGTCCATTTTATTCGCCGCAGATCGCCAGTTTGCCTTGAACTGTTTCTCGCTCACAACAGCTTTTCGAGTTTTCTTAGGGTTCCGCTTGACGACGGCCCAATATTGTTCGATTGGGCGGAGCTCTGTCGTGTTGGGAGGGTTCTTGTTCTGGGGCATCACTTGAACGTTGCTGGCAGCATATCACTCCATGGCCTTTTCTCCGTCATGGCAAGATGCCAAATTCAGCCAAAATAGAACGGAACAGTTGTGCCGCTTCAGAAAAGGCAGTAGACGTTTTTGTAGGCACTCACTCAGATAAATTTCCTAGTTGACGGTTCCGGTCGCAATGTAAACGTTGCTCTTCAAACCACAGGTACAGATGGCCTGCCACACCAGATATTTCTCCGCGAACTTTGACAGTTTAATGTGCTTAAAAATATCTGCTACCCTTCCCCGTTTGGTTGCCGTATAAAATTCCTGTTCAGGAAGCAGTTTTAAAGTCTGTCTTGATGTAAGTTTCATCCTCCTGTACCACTAAATCAAACTTCGGCAGCATCGTCGTTTACAACTTTTACGATCGTGCTTTGGCCGACGTGTTATGTTTATCGTCGTGATTTGGAGTCACCATTTTCTTGGAAGTCGACTGTATAGCTCGTTTTTTAGCTATATCCACGGTTGAAGGCGCCACTCCCAGTTTCTTTGTGACATCTCGGACGGAGAGGTTGGGGATCCACTCGAAACAGCGGGCAACTCTTTTTGTCGTCGCTGTGACCTCCGGCTTTCGATTTCTCCCCGATCCAGCTTTCCTGGCTGTTGACAAACGTTCACCGAACACTTCCAATACGTTGGTAACAGTTGATTTAGCCACATTCAACAATTTCGCTAACTTGTCGTGAGAGTAGTTTTTATTTTCGCCATGCACGGGCAAAATTTTGATGCGTTGCTTCTCTTCCTTTGATGACATTTTGATAACTGAAGTGGTAATCTCAAAATCAAAATAGATGCATGATGCTACACGCACACATCTTCAAAATGAGGGGTGTGCAATTTTTTTTATGCACGATGAAACGAAATGCGTCAAGTTTAAGTCAACCAAATTTTGATCGAAACACCCTTTATGTACTACCACTCATTGCACAACGAAAACTAAATTCGACAGCAACGGACTCTCCCCTCTTTTTCGCTTGATCAAACTTCAATAACCACTGATTGTCGGGAAGTTGGCATTCTCACTCTTCTCACCTACTTCGCTTCAATCGAGTGTCCTCATGGTTCCTCCCATGTTTCGATTATATGAATTCGTGTGTTAGAGAATATAATATATGCATGTAAGGCTTGTTCGCGACAAAATCTGGACAGATTAAATTTGGAATAAAACAAATTTGCTGTTAGTTCAATCCAAGATGCATTTTTTATTCATTTAATTGTGCATTAATACTCATCTTAAAACTAATAACAGTTACTCAAATAGGCTACATGAAGAAACTATGAACTTTTGAGTATATTTTAGCCATTAGGGTATGTGCAGACTTCTCTGCGACCGATTTAGGTGCTTTTGCCCAAGATTTTCGAAATTTTCCTAGATTTATAGCTTGTTATTGAGAGAGTTCTCTCTTCACGTGATCCCAGTAC
This sequence comes from Aedes japonicus, assembly GCA_034211315.2. NCBI lineage: Eukaryota > Metazoa > Arthropoda > Insecta > Diptera > Culicidae > Aedes > Aedes japonicus. Next base: position 7,171 of record JASCZW010008569.1, read on the forward strand.
CGCTCGATAGGTCGCAACTCCGGGCAGTTTCCAAGTAGCACCGAAAACATAAAAATTCAAGTTTTATTTATCAAGTGTCATGCTGTAGTTCTATAACAGTGTGATCTGACTAGTTTTGTCATGAAGGTGTTCGTTTGATGCAATTCAAATCTTAATTCATTTAATCGACTAATTTATTTGTCATACATGCGTTTGAAGTTTTTCAGCTAGGACATGTTTGTTTACGTCTGACATCTTGTTTGCATATTTTGTTTCATAAATGCATTCACTTCAGTCTTCCGTATTTCAAGAAACAAACATATGCGAGAAAGGCCGAACGTCAACAAAACTTGTCAGGTGTGTTTGATTAGCGCCGTATTGGACGGAAAAAGACAGTTTTTGAGCTTTCCTTAAGATAGATATATATTCTATATCTATTTATGTCACCTACTCGTTTGCAACTGAACCTAGTTATGTTTTGCTAGAATGAAATATTGAAAATTCCAGTTGCGAATTGCTTTTACGATCAAACATCAGAAGTGATGAGATTGGTTGTATGATAACATGAAATTGCTTGTGTGATAACATTTGTTTTCAATGCTTATAATGTAAATCAATACCCATAGGCTCTTATATCAAAGTGAATATCTTTTTAAGTTCCCTATAAGGTTGGTAAATAGGATAGTGGTAGGGTTTAAGAGGATTCTGACTAATCTTTATCTCATATGTCGAGAAGGTCGAGTGGTAAGAACACCGATGTGGTATGCTTAGAGTCCACAGTATGAACCTAGTTGATGAAAACCTTTTTTGCCGAAAAAAATTGTTACATAAATGTTTTAGAATTTTTTGTTTATAGCAAGTATCAAACATAAATTATGTTTCATAGGCTCCACCTTCTGCGCTATTTCAATTCTATAGTAGTACCCAAAAAGGTTTTCTATCATCGGAATGGTAACATAATCATTTGTCACATTTGAGCAAAAATGCATGCAATCAAACATTTGGTGTTACTTGGGTTAGGTGGATTCGCCTCTTTCGGTACAACCTGGACTGGAACTAGGGATCGTTAGCTGCGCGGCATGGTGTTGAGTTGCATTAAAGCCAAGCCCGCCCAAGTAACAATCTTGGTTTTATGAGGGTTCTGAAGACCTTGATTTAGCCATTAAGTGTGCTTTAAAACCACAATAAAACTTGAATTGTTACTTGGGCGGTCTTTCGATCCGAGAGGGGGCCAAGAGGAACAACGCCAACTTTCAAACGGTGCAGAGCCTCTTTGCCATGGAAAGATACAAGTCGTTCAAAGGCAGTAAACATCCAAACCGGCACATGCAGCAGAATTCCGTAATTTCAAAGCAGCGACATTGACAAAACGGTGGGGCAGTCAAGAATATCCAGCAAATGCGGGCAAAATTGAAGAAATGCGCTGATTCCGTGTCCATTTCCACTGTGCGAGCGCTGATGGGCTCCATCAACAGGAAGGTTCGAGATTTCCTTCTAACTGGAGAAATGTAACCATCTAATGCTGTAACATTGAAGTTTTAATAAAAGTACTGTAAAGTAACCATATATTTTTTTGTTACGATTATTATCTAATAATCGTATTATCGACGTAAACATGATCTACTTCTTTTAGTCGTGCATTTATTTACCTGAGGTAGCAATGTCACGAATTGATTTTGCGCAAGTACCTGGACTCCTGGACTCCTGAACTCTTCAACTCTCTCATCTGTGTTAAAGGGTGTCCACGATGAAATTGCCACACTATGAAATTGCTCTAACTTTTTAACCGTTGGGTAGAATTTAATGAAAATTTGGGTGGATTTAGTTCATAGTGCATTATTTACAAACTGAAAGTTTTAAAGTCCTGTGATCAAAACTCGCGGAAATGGAGTCGAAAAAACAGCTCGTGCGTGATAAAATCTTGCGCATTCATCACGAGAACAAGGATCTCTCGCATCGTTCCATCGCTAAAACGTTGGGAATCGCGAATTCCACGGTGTCGCGAGTGATTGAGCGGTTCGAGGAACGGTTGACCACCGATCGGAAGCCCAGAAGTGAAGGAAAAAGTATTCCGTACAACACCAAAAATCACAACCGCGTAGTTGGGGCCTTCAACCGAAATCCGAACGCCTCCGTTCGGGATGTGGCTAAGAAGCTGCACCTAAGCCGAAGTTTTGTCCAGAAGACCAAAACTAAGGCTGGGCTTCGAACGTTCAAGGTAGAAAAGGCCCCTAATCGCGACGAGAAGCAGAACAAGTCCGCCAAAACTCGTGCCAGGAAGTTGTACCTCAACATGCTGACGAAAGTTGAATGCTGCATTATGGACGACGAAACATATGTGAAGGTCGACTTCAAACAGATCCCCGGCAACCTGTTTTTCACGGCCAAGGATAAGTTCAGCGTTCCGGAGCATGTTCGCACTCAGAAGATGTCCAAATTTGCGAAGAAATTCCTGGATTGGCAAGCCATCTGCACGTGCGGGAAGCGGAGTGCACCTTTCGTGACCCAGGACACGATGAACGGACAGGTGTACATAAAAGAGTGCCTCCAGAAGCGGCTGCTTCCTCTCCTGAAGGCCCACAACGTCCCAACAATCTTCTGGCCGGATTGCCTCAACATGGCCTCATGCCACTATTCCAAGGACGTGCTTAAGTGGTATGCGGACAATAAGGTCAATTTCGTGCCGAAAATGTTCAACCCTCCCAACACTCCGGAGCTCCGCCCCATCGAGAAGTGCTAGGCGATTATGAAGCAGCACCTTCTTAAACGACCTAAGGTAGTGAAGACAGTCGAGGAACTGAAGAAAGTATGGGTTTACATGCAAAAAACGGTTGATTCACAGGTTGTGCAGAATCTTATGGCCGAGGTTAAGGCCAAGGTGCGGGCATTTGCGTATGGACTGTAAATAAAATACGAGTAAAATGGTAAAATGAAGTTTAATAGTTATTTCTCAATCCCTGAAAATTTGATGGCAATCGGATGAAAACTCGAATTTTGCGAATCAATTTTGTGTGTGGCAATTTCATCGTGGACACCCTTTAACGTTGAATTACGATGTTTGGCAAGGATGTACAATTACTATTTAATAGAAGACTTTGATATCTCAGCTTAAATAAAACACTATGTTCACTTTGACTCCTTCATTCACTGCGGCTCAAGATCGAATGATATTTCTTTTCTCTATTTTAGAGTTCTATTAAGACTAACTATTATAACGTATACACTGAAATAAATCTTGACATTTATCTCACCTGACTTATTGCGTCGTTAATGAATCTTAACGTTTACAAACTCTACAATTCTTTTTCCTTAAATGGTTATTAACTATTATTCTATTATTCCTTGTCAAATGGCTATTAACTACACTGACTGCAATATATTGCGATATTTAAATCATTGCAATTGAACTCAACATCAACTTAAACACAAATTATTCGTGAACTGTAATTAGTTCTTCTTTTTTTTTTTTTAATTTATTTTCCGTCGGCCTATTTCCTCACATGGTGACAATCACCGACGCCAGGGAGACGACTCCACCACCTGGACCCTACCTAACGACTCATGACTATGAACCGGGACCAACGGCTTTACTTCCCTTCCAAAGGAAGACGTGACCAAGATTTTTTCGCCTCAGAAAAACCACCGACGTCGACTGGGATTGAACCCAGACCCACTGGGGTGCCAGTAGCAGTCACGCTTACCACTACACCACCGACGCCGGCTAATTAGTTCTTCTGGTAACAACGCTTTTCAACACTTCAATAAATGATCGACCAATTCACTTTATAGATTAATACGAACTAACGCTTGTAGACAAGGCAGCTTTAGATCGTGTTATGATCAGACTCCTTGTTTTACGGAACCTCTTAGTAGGATGTATGTCTTGTTCCGCGAGCAATGGTATATCCGGAAAGCCCATGACCCCTTTTTTGTTTTCAAGTATCAATCTCGATTACATTTTTCCGTTGCTTCTCTCAATGTGACGTACACCTTCGACTATTGTTTGGGTACAAAATCATCTTCCATTGGTGCTTGTGGGCCACCGTAATGTGTGTTCCTAACGAAATCTGTAAAACATGTTTGGAAATTCTTTTAATGAATTTCAAATTTAACCATCAGGATAAAGCATTTCTATCTGTATTTTTATACATCAACATATCCCCGGTCACAAGCTTATCAAATCCATCAGAAGTATAAGTTACATAATTAACCGATTTCATCATTCTTGTAGGATTTTTGTCCAAATACTCACTTAGTTGACTTGGTTGGATTGAGCAAATCCAGTAGCATCTTTGGTTGGTACGCAAATATCCTTTCCGAAGGAAGTGTTACCTCTAAAGCTAAGCTACTACTTCTCTAGTTTACTAAAAACAAATTAACACGGTCCAAAGTTTCTTCAACACGTCTTTCACTACTCTTGCTACTCTTCTCTCTGCCTTCCCGTTATTAGCCGGATTATATGGTGGACTTTTTGAAACCTTGATTCCTTACTTGCGCTGAACTGGCCGGCTTGACATGCCCCAAGGGCTCAGCAGGGATTCTCTGTCAAGACTCAAAGCAAAGAGTCGCCTCCATTGTGGTTATATCACATTAATTAGTTTTTCTACTGTGGTTAACAACTATACCTTCCTTGATGGAAATCATCAGATCGAGATCAGCAAAGGTCTAATTCTTTTCCGACAGTCTACCGTGAGTTTTTCCACTCTATTTCTAACAAACCACCAGACGGAAATTCTAATTTGTATTGCATATTGTTCATTTCCTCATGTAATAAGTGCGTTTTGTTGGAAGGAGATTCTCTGCCCTTTCCGTGGGTTTCGTGTAAGTGCTCCTGCTTATGGGTCCATACCCCCGTTTTTGGCCCTTCATACAACAGAATAGTGAAGATTAAAGGTATTCACAGTTTGATTTTGCCATTAAGAGGAACTGTACACCACGGCAAGTCCTGCACCTTGATTCATTGATGCTCTAGAAAACGAACAAATCCGGAGGAACTGAATGGAGGACCACCATCCTTAACGCAGAACCGTATCGTGTAAAAAGTGAAGCGAATCTTTTGTTGACTAGTTTTGCATTAGTACCATACTTCATTATTTCGACTTCAAGCCATTTTGGATGGCTGTCCACTAGAAGAAGTAACGTTTTCCCATCGAAATAAAAAAAGACAGACGAAGCCTCATTGTCTCATCATGGACGTCAATACGAATAGAGTCTCACTCGTTCTTCACAATCCACGTTCTTTACACATGATGCTTCGCTTCTACGATAACTGGTGAAATGAGACAAATTGGATAAAAAAAACTCCTCAAACTAAATGTTTTGACGTATTTTTGTATCCTACTGAAATAAACCACCAAAACTTGTTAGTGGCCCCAGCAGCATCCATACTGTTGGTTTAAATCGGTCCTCAAATTTGATATTGTAATGTACTATTGTATTTCATTGCAACAAACCACCCGCACTACTGCGTAGCCCTAATAGCAACATTTCTGGTGGTCTGAATCGGTTCTCAAACTCAAAGTTTGACGTATTTTTGTATTCTACTGAAATAAACCACCCACACTTGTGCGTGGCCCCAACAGCATCCTTACTGTTTGTTTAAATCGGTGTCAGAATTTGAATAATTTCACTGTGCATCTCTGTACAGTGACAACGTTTTTGTTACCTGCTTCCTTACCTTAATTGCAGAACTCGTATGTAACAGTTAATAACTCAAAAACTCTTAGAGCTTCCAAGGGTACGGCATGTTTGCGAAAAATCTGGACAGATTAAATTTGGCATAAAACAAATTTGCTGTTAGTTTAATCCAAGATGCATTTTTCATTCATTTAACTGTGCGTTATTAGTCATCTTAAAACTATTTACAGTTACTTAAATACGATGTATGAAGAAACTACGAACTTTTGAGTTTACTACAGCCATTAGGGTCTGTGCAGACTTCTCTTCAACCGATTTAGCTTCTTTTGTCCAAGATTTTCGAAATTTTTCTGTAGTTGTAGCTTGTTGTTCATATTGAGAGAGTTAACTCTTCACGAGAGCCCGGTACCGCTCGCTAGGTCGCAACTCCGGCAGTTCGGTGGATTCGCCTCTTTAGGTACAACATGGACTCCATTCGCTTTATACCATTCCAGAACACATACCGTTCTCCTACACAGCACCAAAGATGGTCCAAATGGGCTTTTCATAAGCCATGTATACTTTTCTGGAGGGACTAAAGTCTACGTTCCATGCAAAAGTTCAAACAATTGAATGAAGAAAAGTCTATGAGGGGAGAAGGGTTCTAAGGTTTTCAAAAATTAGTTTACGTGGCTAATGAGCATGCGTCTCTTGAATACCCCAAGTGCTGGCAAGTGCTCTTTGAGCATGTTCGGGTTTCATTGAGTTGATCTACGCTACAGTCTGTTAAGTAAGTAATAACCAGTAGTCGGTAAAAGGTATAACCCAATTTTGTTTGTGAGTCGAAAGAGGAAACCTTTTTCGTTGATGGTTTGTCAGTTGGCATCGACTTTTTGCCAAAAAAAAAATACGTGTTCGAAGCTGTGTTCCTCTATACCCATCCGAAAGTTCCAATAATGTCTTATGCAGCGGCTGTTGAGTACTTGAGAAGTCGAAGCAATCCATCAGGAAGTGGGTGCGGTGATATGTAAGGAGTCAAATACTGTCGATGACTTGCTGGAACACAGCTCGAAAAGACAAGTGGACCATCAAGTCGAAAAACGCGCAGTACAGTAAAGCAAACTTTGATAGGTGAAAATCACGCGACGAAACGACTCGCTTGGGCAAAGGACAATATCGAAAACGATTTGAGTAATGTTATTGTTACGGACGAACCAACAGGTTGTTATAGCGGACCATGAAACACCCAAGAAGAGTGCATCTTTATTGCAGCTTCTCAAGTCTGGGTTTCTGAACGTTGTATCTCCCTAATTACCATTTTAATTCTATTTCAGCCGTATAGAATTCCTACCGGTTTTGTTGATAAAACTACATTGAACTCTGTTTTGTCTACCAATACCTCCTCTATGCTTCTTCAGAACCGAAATTTGTACAAAGTAGCCCACTCTATAGATGTTTATGAAAATAAGTAAATAAAACCTACATAATACCATAAAGATTTTGAAAATTTTCTAGTGAAAGATGTTATGAACACTTGAGAACCTTCATAAAACCTATTGGTTGCCATCAAAACCAGCATAGGGTCAAATGGCCACAGCTTTCAAACAAATGTATTTCCTAAATGAATCATAAATTTCCTGAAAATGTATGGGATTCAATAAGGTTATCTAAACGAATGCCGAATCGGTCTCTGATCTACAGTTCATTTGTATTACAGGGTGCGGCAGAAAATAATGCGAAAATGTTCAAACTTGAGTATTGGGTTAATTCGTGTAGCTAGTGGCTAATTTCTGTCGAAAGTGTATTTGTTTATGTTTTCTTTCAAGTGCTGCATCCAAACATTCTATTTGTTGTATTGCAAATTCGTCATTATGTTCGCGAAAGAAGTGATCGTCAGTATGTTGATCGCCCAAAAGAAGCCGAAAGAGATTGTCAAGGTGGTAGGGTGCCATTTGACAACAGTTTACCGCATAAAGAGGTCCTAAACAGCAGAAGTCGGGAAGTGGACGTCCGCGCTTTGCACGCACGCCGAACGTGATCTAATCGGTCCGTGCAAAAATTGCTCGCAACCCGGTGCGTTCCAGAAGAAAACTTGCAAAGGAAGCCAATACTTCGGAGAAATCCATGCGGAGAATCATCAAAGAGGACCTGCATGCATCTTCCAGAGCCAGAGTGAAACGCCACTTGATTACGGACCGGATCAAGGAACTACGACTGACCTGTTCCAAGAAATTGCTTTCCTTGTTGAAGGAGGAAAAATTGATAATCCTGTTCACCGACGAAAAGTCAATAACGAAGTGTATATCGGTATTTTAAAGGACCAAGTGCTTCCCTGGATGAAGGCCAACTTCTCCGAAGACCAAAACGTTGTCCTACAGCAGGATGGAGCGCCGTGTCACACGTCCAATCGAACCCAACAATGGATAACATGCAGTTTTGGGCGAAGGATTTGTGGCCCTCTAGCAGTCCAGATCTTAATCCGTTGAATTATTCGATTTGGGCATATGTTGAAGCACGAGCCTACAAAACATCACACCCTAGTGTGAAAACCCTGAAGTCAACCATAGCACGCACATGGCAGTCAATGTCGGAGGACTAATGTCTGAAGGGCATGCTCTCGAGGACACATTGAATAAATTTGTTTAAAAGGACTTTATAAAGATAACTGCACTCGAAAATGTTGATATTATTGCTTGAATTAGTTGAAAATGGGATTTGAAAGAAATAGAACAAATTTTCGCATTATTTTCTGCCACACCCTGTACATTTGAAATTTGGTGTCTTTATTTTTCTACATTCCAATGATTTAACATATTTTAATATGAAGCAAGAAAGCACAGATTTTACAGAAAGCCAATTTATCTTCGCAATGGCCACTATAAAACTGTTTTGTCATTTGGTGACATTTCTCAATGCCAATTTGCCGTTCAATGCATTGGTTTTAAAATGGTTTTATCTGCTGTCCATAAAAAGATAACTGGAATGAGTCCTAAAACGGCATTTGAAAACAACATTTATAAAGTTTATAATACAAAACCTTTAATAGGATTAAAAGATACCTTAGAAGACAAGGTTTTAAGAACGTTGTAAAGGAGCTATGTAGGTTTTCATAAACTTGACTAAAATTTGAAACCTATTGGTACCTCTTGCTGCAATAATAAAACCAAATTGATTTCTGGTGGGTTTCATAAAACTTTGATAAAACCTCATATAGTTGGATGGGATTCTCAATGATGCTTACGATAAGTCAATATCGTCCAGACCACATGAAATACTCAAATTCTTAGTTCCGTTGCATAACCCACTAGTTTTGCTTTCTTCACAATTCCACAGCGGATTTGAATATCTCATTTGATGCTCCAATTGAAGAAACTCGCATTGAACTCATGCCCGAGCCCTATTTCGTTCCGTCACGATGGCCTAGGATGTGAATCAACCGCACCAAATTATCGCCCAGATTGTATTTTTTTCTCTCTCTTATTGAATACCCCCATGCAGGCATTTCCCTTTCAGCCTGTTGTCGCCGGTCCTGCCTGCTTCGATTGTATGCCAATTGTGTCAGCCCCGACCAACCACAGCCAGCCAGCATACATTATTCCGAAAGAATAATGATCACGGACGAGCATCGAACGAGATGTGAGAAAAGATTTATTTAATGACAGTTTCCTATCAATTTAAGCCCCATTCATTTAAATAGAGACACATGATGATCATTTTGTCGTGTTGTGCTCACGTTGGCCCTCCCCCCCCCCTCCTCGCTCCGCCAACCGGCACTCAAAGCCGACACTCCAATTGGCATCATTGCCAACACAGAGTACGATGCCTCTCTGCCTGCCGCTTTGGCCCGATCGATGTGATTCGCATTCACACGTTCGTTCCCAACCATCAGCCCCTCCCCACGCAACTACCCCCCCCCCCTCACCCACATCCCATGGGAAAGAGTGTGCAGGTTGGGGAGCTTGTTGCCTACTCGTATTATTATTTTCAGACAGCCCCCTCTGCTCTTCTTGGACGGAACGGTTGCCTTCAATTCGACGGCAATCAATTTTAATGAAATCTCGCACAGTATTGTTTTTATTTGAATCATTAATTATATAGTTCCTTCACGATTTCCTCCGCCTTCTCCGCCTTCCCAGTTCGGGTGTATTTATATGATGCTGCTGGCTTTGCTGCAGTGGGATGCCGGTTTGGGATTTGAGCATCCCAGCCGCAGAAGGGGAAATAACACAGCAACTTTTGTGACTGATTGTCTATCTCAGTTTATAATACTGGCTCTTCGGAATCTCGACGGCGGCGGAGTACTCTGGAGCCGGAATTAAAAAAAAAAAATAAACGACTCAAAATTGAAAGCGAGTGGGATTTCAATGGAAGTATGGATCGTATCGTTAACGAGCCCGTTCTTTCTGGGTAAAGCAGTAAATGCTGCGGTGTGCGCCGTGCACGCGGGACCGATTGAGAATCAGACCACTCAACTCGTCCGGGGCGGCTCGGATCGGCTGAAAGGAATCAATCCATCCGCCGATGAGCATCAATTGTAGATTCGGAACAGCAACAGCAACAACAACAACACCGGAGTTTTGAGGGTACATGAAGCACTTGGGAGCAGTGGTTCGGTTTTGTTATTACTTGCCAAATAAGGGAATTTGTGTTGATTGACAGGTGTATGTTTCCGAATCGATAAGTTTGCAGAAGAGTGTAAAGATGAGTGAATTTTTATCAAGATTGAAAAAATATTTCCTATTCAAGCCAACGGCTGAAAGTCTCTCTAATAAAGTTAAATCAATCAATCAATCTATTTCCTATTTTGCAACTAGCTGTCGAAAAATCGTCTGCAGATCCTCAGTTCATTAAACATGTCCACGGTATAATTGCATCACTTAGAACTAATTGCCAAAAATAAGTTCCTGAAACCGGACACCTCAAAACATGAATAAAACATAAATTTTGCATTATATTTCCGTCGTAGTTGTTTATTTCAGATTCATGGAATGTGTTTTAACAATTCGTGAAGACAAAACTTAGTTATTCGGTATTTGCATAAAATTTTCGAACTTTGCGCTTAACTCCGTCCATTAGGGTTTGTACAGACTCTTCAGAAATCGTAGAAGCCGTCTTTGTCCAAATTTGCTGGAAGTGTTTGATGTCTTTGATTCTTTGATTCTTTCCAGAAAGCTTCCGCTTTACCAGAGCCCAATATCTCTCGATTGGTCGTAGCTCTGGGCAATTTGGCGGGTTTGAGGTTTTTGATACTATGTTCACTTGATTTGCTTGGTTCCACTCCATCACAGTTTTAGCATAGTGGCATGATACCAAATCGGGCCAGAACAAAGGTTTTTCTTTGTGACTTTTGATGAAGGGTAGCAATCGCTTCTGCAGACACTCTTTCTGATAGATCTCCTTGTTGACTGTGCCTGTAGTGACGAAATATTTACTTTTTTTGCCACACGTACAAATTGCTTGCAACACAAGGTATTTTTTGGGAAATTTCGAAGCTTTCTTCGTTCTGAAATGCTCAACTGTAGCATTTCTGGCCATAGCAGAATAAAAAGGCAGCCGTGGAAGCTGCTTGAAATCCTGCAGGACATAAGTTTCATCGTCCATAACGACGCATGAAAACTTCGTCAAATATTCGCAGTACAAACGTCGAGCCCGTGATTTTTCTGCCAAGTTCTGTTTGTCGTTGCGATTTGGAACTGTTCTTACTTTATACGACTTAAGTTCCAAACGTTGTTTTGATTTTTGGACAAAACCAGGCGACATCCCTATTTTACGAGCCACCACTGTTCGAATGGAGAGATTTGGATTTTTCGTTAACATCCTTTTCACCTTTTAGTCCATGACAGGATCAGCGCGTCCAATGTTTTTGTCACTTCTCGGTTTCCTCTCCACTGTCAAACGTTCCGAAAATGATTTGAGCACATCGTGAACAGTGGATTTAGGCAAATCCAATGTTTTGGCAAGGTCCCGTATTGACAAGTCAGGATTTGCCGTACGCCCGTTCAAAATTCGCTCGAACACTTGTGTTCTTTCGTTCTTTCGTTACCATCTTGAATACTAAACATGAAATGTAAACATCAATCATAGTCTTTTTCATCATAAATACCACAGTGAATTTTTTCATTCCTACGTGCAATATTTCAAAAGTTACAATGATTTGATGTGGATACAGACCTTACAACACTTGAATCGACGTTTTTCTCTGCTTTCAACCATAATTTCAGCATTTCCTGTTACGTAGAGAAAAAAATAAGGACGCAGTACATTTCGATCAATCCAGTGTATTTGGAAGATTCTTCAACACTACATTGAATCCATTCCTCTTCCCTAGGAAAGGAGAATAACAAATTAAGTTCTCAACATTGGCTAATTTAGTTATCATATGTTATCATTTTTAACAAACAATTTTTGACGCACGATACTAGTTGAATGTAAAACTATCCATGTTCCCGAGCAAAAGTTTGTACCAAAGCGATAACAACTTCTAATATCTGATTAGGGAACGTCCATTAATTATATCACATTTTATATACCCCCCCCCCCTTGTCACGTTTTTTGTATGGACCCCCCCCCCCTTACTGCGTGACATAATTAATGGACCGTCCCTTATCACTGTTTGATCGCAAAATATGTTGTCATTCAGGCTGAATAAACAGCCAAAATAGCAAAAGAGATAGCAAGAAATAATAAAATGAAATAACAAATTAATATTCGTTGGAGAGCAGAACATTAACTCGTTTTATAAGCATTGAGTTCATTTTGATCAGAAGTTTTATGATGTAAACAAATTCCTTGAGATATTTTCAAATTATATTAACAAGATATCAAATTTTTCCACCAATAACTGAAGTAGGGCTTCTGGTGAAAAGCTCGATTTCATATCTATGACATGCTGGTAATATTCAGCATTCACCGGCATGGTAGTATTCAGTAACTTTCGTCAAAAATCGTCTTTTAAAATTGATTACAGGTTATAACAAAATAAGTCAATATTGATTACTAAATTTGTTATTCGATAATACGTGAGTTTAAAATGATATCTGAGATAACAAAACTTGTTACTTATTTGATATCAGTTCGTTGTTTTACCAGCATATTTAAGCAAGAAACTATGATTGGAAAACTAGGAAAATTTAAATAAACACTTCACTTGATCACTTTTTCTACAAAAAAAAAAATGTGCTCCACATTGAAGAAGTCTGAAAATCGCGAAACGAAATAGGCCTATCTGCCAAAAGGTAAGTTTTCTGTAGTGGAATTTTACGGAATTTACTCGCGTTTCTTTGTTATAGTTTAAAAAAGTGTTTCAGTTTTTTTATTTTCTTAGATAAAGTGATCAAGTGAAGTGTTAATTTATATTTTCCTAGTTTTCCAATTACAGTCGCTCGTAAAATTGTTTTTGAAAAAAAATGAAGAAGAAATTATGGTTTTGTTCTTCAAAAAAATTATTTCAGATATTACGGTGAGAAATTGATTTCAAATTTATATCATAATTTGAAACTATTTCAATAGATTTGCTTATAGCTTATCGCTTATCGAAACTTCCGGTCTATAAGATACCAGGTCCGATACCGATTGCCAGTCGATCTGCTAAATTTGTAAGACGTCTGCATTAAGTTATCTCATATTATAATATTCCGTCCACTATATCACAAGACATCAGATTGGTTGAGCGGATTGGAGATAATGAAATCATTGGGTATAGAACCAAGTATCCCCCGGGTGGTGCTAAAACGATGAGCTTGGAAATCAATAGATGCGTAAGGTTGCCAAAAGGCACGAATTACTTGGAAGGATTCTAATCGTAACTTTAATATGTATTAGCATAGACTAACTCTAAGACCAGTAGCCAGTACTAGCACATCCGTCCCAAGCTCGGTACCAAGCTAAATAATACGCCCCTAATAATGAACTCACACGAACACACTCTCAAATATACTGTCAAAATAACACAGCAAATGAAAGCAAAGGCGCAAATATGTACAGCCAGGTGCTGGCTTCAAGGTGTACTTCGGATCAAGGGGTTCTACAACAATGAACCAATTTCAAATCGCTAGTTGCATATTGATTGTTGGTATTAGCCTCTCTTTAGAGGGTTTAATTTGCTTGATGAATTTATTGGTTCTAATAGTTGAATAGCTGGTACAATGTAGTTGAGCAAATCGAATGTTAAGAAAAGTAGGGATCTTGTTTGAAAATGGGGGACGTTAACTGTGCGTGAATGCCGGCGTCGGTGGTGTAGTGGTAAGCGTGACTGCTACTGGCACCCCAGTGGGTCTGGGTTCAATCCCAGTCGACGTCGGTGGTTTTTCTGAGGCGAAAAAAATTGGTCGCGTCTTCCTGCGGAAGGGAAGTAAAGCCGTTGGTCCCGGTTCATAGGCATGAGTCGTTAGGTAGGGTCCAGGTGGTGGAGTCGTCTCCCTGGCGTCGGTGATTATCACCATGTGAGGAAATAGGCTGACGGAAAATTAGGAAAAAAAACTGTGCGCGAATGTGGCCGCGAGTGTTTGCGTAATGTTTAGGTAGAAAAAATGAGTTTTTTTTCATTGCTCCGTTTGTCATTCAGTAGAATGGGTTTTTCCATATACTTATGCCGTTGTTTTTTCTTGATTCTCATCTTTGTTTCAGGGTAGTTAGTTGTACTATACGATACTGGTGAATTGGGGATACGAATGCAATATGTGACAAGGGTAAGGGACGGGTTGTAAGCAGTTTATTCAGCACCTGAGACATTTGACGAAGCTGTATGTAATCTATAGTTAGAATTGCCAATATTCAGACATTCATCCTTCTGCTTACTTCTAGTCTATCGGCACATATCTTCAGCAACGAGCATTAGACACAGAAAATTGCATAGCCATGGAATAAAGTTGCCAATCGCAGGGACTTTTTAAGAGCATTCGGATTGCTTTCCGATCATAAAAAGGTTTTCATCAGCTCCACAATCTGTACATAAACTCACAATATTGTATAACTGCGATTGCGTGCATGTTTGCGAAGGCTAAATAAAATAGGCCACGATTTGCTGCAAACGTCAATTTCCTCAACGCGCTCCTTAGTTTTACCCATCCACTCTCGAATACAATCAACCAAAACATGTCGATTGCTACGATCACAAACTCGTCTACTAGCAGGTTATGAGACAGACGTACACGACCGAACTTTTAGTTTGTCATTGATCTTTAGATTGGCAATGTGTATTTCTTATTTCATTTACTCTCTCGCAAATGTTAGCCAAAATGACTGTGACGACAAACGGGATGCTTCGTTTAGTAACAAACAAATGCAAGAGACAGCTGACTTCACGTTACAATACCGGTGCGCTATATCCATGGTTAGGGGTGATTCAAAAATGACGTTCATCAAATTTCATGTTTTTAAACCCCCCCCTCCCCCCCCCTCTGTCACACTTTGTCACAAATATGATTACCCCCCCTCCCCCTCCCCCGTTGGATGTCACACTTCTGAAAAAAAAAAAAAATATGCATATTGATTTTGTCGATTTCAATTATAACGTGTATTTTAGTTCAAATTGAATAGTTTACATAATTACATGTGTAAAGTTGTTCTGTCCACGGATAGATGAAGTATGTTTTGATGGAAATACTGGCAGAGATAAATCAAGATATTCATAACAGATGGACAAAACTTAACGTATGACATGTTTTCTTCTGCAAAAAACGTATTTTTTTGTAAATAATTTTTTTTAACTGCACTAATTTAAGAAACATGTCAATTTTGAATTTGAAATAATCTTAATTGAAAAGTAGAAAAAAAAAACTTGACTGATTCTGATTCAGAAATGCTTTTTCAATTACTAATTTCATTGTATATTTTTTTACTCTCGATAAATATTAAAGGTGCGATAGTTTTTGAAGATCCAAAAACAAAACTTTGTTAAAATATGCTGATTCGTAGCTTTCTCTCTAGATCACATCGGTATGAGTGATTTACATTAACATCTTTACAACCATCGAACTATCTAGATTACAATGGATAAATTTTAAGAAATGGGGGATTTTAGTTGAGTTAATAACATTTTTAGTTTTTCCAAAAATACTCACATTAAAAACTCATAACTCATGAACCACACTCTAAAAGGCACTTACACATCTATAAGATAACCCCGGGTCTAATGTGGAAACCGGTTTTTTCCTCACTTTTGTGCATAAGTAACAGATTTTTGAGCAAAAGTTACCCCATAATCGGGCAAAATCTGGTTTAAACACCAGTGACTGATCGCAGTTCAGCTCAGGTAAATAATTTATGTTTGCAGTGCAAACTTTGTAAACCATAAATTGAGTTGTGAAAAGTGCTTGAAATTTTATAATCATTAGAAAAAAAGGTCTGAAGAGATATTTCACACAACATTATTTCACGGTTCAGGAAAATTGTTCGGAACAACCAGAAGAACATCGTTTGTATGGCTAGAAAATTCAAACCAACTTTTTTGCGATTGAAAATTTTGATATATCGATATTGGATGTTTACCCATTCTCGAGATATGGAAATATACATAATTTTTTCTTGTAGAGAAGATGCGCAACACATCATGACTCGTAGAAAAAAGTTCTGAAAAATCTTGAAATTACTCATAAGTCCGAAAAAGAATTTGATAAGAAAGTGAAAAAGAAATGGAATCATGAATATTCGAACAGAAATAATTGTTTTCGATTGCAACATTTGATTTTTAGAACCATACAATTGGAATGGGGTGTGTTTTTTTTGTTTTTAAAATATATCGAGGATTTTCGGGATTTACCTTGAACAATCTGGGAAATTCCACTGAAATTCTCATACCGGAAGATCAATCAATAATCTCACCTTGACATGGGTTTCAAGAAATCAATTTTGTGGGCAATTTTGGTCTAGACGATGTTATTTTTCGATTTTCCTGAGCCCTAGAAACTTTTGTGTAAAAAATTTGCCATTGCATAATTTTTCAGCTTGCTGAGATAATTTAAAGTACTTTCCACCACAAGAATGTTTTCCTAAGACAATCAGTTCTCGAATTAGTTTTTTAGCAACAGTTTTTTAGTTTTTTAGCAACAGCACAGTTAGCAAAATTGTAAAATTTTTCATAAATTTCATTTTTGTTACTTTCAAAATAGAATATTCTAACTGAAAAGTTTGTTCACGTACGTATTTATTTTTAACAATGCTGTTGTTGCTATAAAAGATGTTTATGTTACTCCAAATTCTCAACGTCACCTCTCTGCCCAGCTGACGCTCCATGCTGACCAAGATCGACCAACGTCCTCACCAACTAACGACTGTTCTAGAAAGTATAAGCACACCTGATTTTAAAGGTCATTTTGAATATAATGAAATATTTCAACATGTTTTGGCTGCGTCCTTTTGTTTGTACATTTCTGAATAACAAAGCATAAAAAAAGTGCTCAGTTTTGTGTTACCTATCAAAATGTGCGGTCTTACTCCAGAACAACGAAAAAGTATCGTGCACAAATGGTGCGCTGTGAGCGGACTCTCCTTGAGAAAATTGGCCAAGGAAAAGGGTGTAAGCGTCGGAGCGGTACGATCTGCGAATCGAAAATAAAGAGAACAGTGTACGTTTGAAGATGCGCCGAAGAGTGATCGGAAATCCGGTCCTGTTAGTCGGGATATCGATAAAAAGATCAGGGATGCCTACAAGCAAAAACCAGCGACTTCCATTCGGTATGTTGCGAAATAACTAGGGACCTCGTCGAGTAACGTCATGCGTGCCAAAGAAAGACTTGGGCTAAAAACATACCGGAAGCAGAAAAAACCCAAAAGAAACCCAAAACAGGCCGCATCCGTGAAACCACGGGCCCACAAACTCTACGATTCGTTATTGTGTAGAAATTCTGGGATAATAATGGACGATGGAACGTCTGTGAAACAAGATTACAAAACGCTTCCCGGACCACAATTCTATACTGTAAGCGAAGACAAAGACATCCCTGAAACGGAGAAGCCAGTTTTTACCGAAAAATTCGGTAAGAAGGGTATGGTTTGGCAGGCAATATGCGAGTGTGGTAAAACATCTAGTCCGTACATCACAACGGAGACGATGAACACTCCGGAAGCGATTATTGCCGATGATCAGGCAGCACGAAGGTCAAGTAGTGTTTTGGCCTGATTTGGTGTCATGTCATTACGCAAAGGACACTTTAGAATGGTACAAAGGTCAAAATGTATGGTTCGTGCCGAAATACATGAATCCGCCGAACTGCCCGGAGGCACGGCCACTCGAGACTTTTTGGGCTTTAACCAAAACAAAGCTTCGAAAATTCATAAAATCAGCGGACACATCCAAACATTTAAAAAAAAAAAGGCCAAAAGTGGTCAAAATGGTGGGAAGTGCATGCAGAAGCTAATGGGTCATGTTCGAGGAAAAGTTAGGGGTCTTGGCTATGATTAAATATTTTGATCAAACGAGAGTAAAATAACATATAAAACACAAATAAAATTATTAAAACTAAAAATACACAAGACTTTTTTGTTATTTTGACAATGTGCTTATACCTTCTGGAACAGTCTATATCAGGCCTATGACAAGGAGCACTTTTTCACGTAGACAACATCTCAACAAGCTCAGCTGTCAAAATAATGTCAACATTGTAAGTTGTGTTTGTCGTAGCTCGTTTACGTTTTGTCAGTTGTTGCTCGTTTTCGTTGTTCACGTCATACAAAGCAGAAAGAGATTCCTTTCTGTGGTGTTTTACATCAAAACAAACAACCAAAACAAATGATTAGACTTCTATTTGACAGCTGACAGCGGGCCCAAATCAATTTGGGCCCAGGACATCCTGTCTACTGTCAATCACGGCTATTGATATAGGCTTGTCAGTGGCCTGGTCTATATGCTTGGTTACTCTCTCTCGGAGGTCGTCCTTTATCAGGCCGCATCCTGAGACGCTTTGTAAGATGAGCGTTTGTTTCAAATTCTTCCTTAAGAATCTTCGTTCAGTTCAATCTGCTCTGTCTTTTGACGTTGCTGATTTGATTTCTCCTTCTCTAGGGCCATATTTAGTGCTTTCTTGCGGTTGATCAGGTCAGACAGCGTCTTTTCTGTATACCCGAAAGCATGTCATTTCGCTATCTAAACAGCAGGCTAGAAATATCGGAATTAATAATATCCAATTCTTTGGAAATTACATCTTATTTAGGACATGCAAAATAAGAGGGAACTTTTTTGTCCAAATCCGGAGGAGCTTGTGAAGAACTGAAAGGTTGGAGTTCCTTCATCCGGTGGTATTTTTGGAACATTTTTTAACAATCCCTCCATTTGCAACAGAAGGTCTGCTGGCTTAAAAAAACCTTCAGTGTATCTTTCGGTTTCGAAGATTCCGTTTTCACGGTGCTAATTATCGATTTGAAAAGATCTTCACAATAGGATTCGTTTTTTATATCTCGCCAGTATTCACACACCACGGTTGGCTTGTTAATTTCGCAGCGGGTATGCACGACAAAATGCAGCGACCAGCGTTTGAATCAAATCAAAATTCAACTTAACCAAAAGTGAACACAATAGGATTTTCAACAAAATCAAACTCACACAACTAAGTAAAATGTGTATTTTCATTTACCGTACACTCAAACTTTTCGACGCCTTTGTTTTCGTATTAACGCTGATAAATTTAGATTACCAAATGCAAAATTGTTGGATGTCACATTTTTATAACCCCCCCCCCCCCTGTCACATATTGTCACAAATTCGATACCCCCCTGCCCCCCTAAAGAGTGGACGTCATTTTTGAATCACCCCTTAACAAAGAAGAGAGGAAACATGGGCTCTCTCAAAAGTAACAGCCATAGCTGCCGCTCAACAGCGAAGCATTATTTATCGTTGGGTACTATTGACAACTCCGAAACATATTTATTTTTGGCATATGATAGTGCCAGATGTAGGAGAATATAATCATAAGCATAAATGAACATCTAATGACTGGAAGAAACATAAAATAAATAGTGACTTCAGATTATCTAAATATGTAATAAATTTAACTCAATGTTCAACATAACATTCTGGCTACAAGCCTAGCTGTTAGAGATAGCTGATGAAGACATGCTGTTCCGGTACACGGAATTCAATGCAAACTTCACAAAGGCAAAATTTGCGCGAACTTCTTCAGCTGGTAAGAAACTGATGGTTTTCGAGATGATGTACTTTAAATCTTCAAAATGACAGTAATAAATTCGTAATCAATCATGATTTATGCTTCGAATAATAAGCCCGATATCACGGAAACAAATCCGTTTCTGTTTTCATGAACAAAAAATCATGATACTAACTCTCTTCTTATGTTATGAATTCGTGACTCTTATTAATGGTTTCATGATTGAAATGACAGTTGCGAATCATGAACTTAGGAGGTCTTGTTTTGCCTCTATAGGGTGTCCACGATGAAATTGCCACACACAAAATTGATTCGCAAAATTCGAGTTTTCATCCGATTGCCATCAAATTTTCAGGGATTGAGAAATAACTATTAAACTTCATTTTACCATTTTACTCGTATTTTATTTACAGTCCATACGCAAATGCCCGCACCTTGGCCTTAACCCCGGCCATAAGATTCTGCACAACCTGTGAATCAACCGTTTTTTGCATGTAAACCCATACTTTCTTCAGTTCCTCGACTGTCTTCACTACCTTAGGTCGTTTAAGAAGGTGCTGCTTCATAATCGCCCAGTACTTCTCGATGGGGCGGAGCTCCGGAGTGTTGGGAGGGTTGAACATTTTCGGCACGAAATTGACCTTATTGTCCGCATACCACTTCAGCACGTCCTTGAGTAGTGGCATGAGGCCAAATCCGGCCAGAAGATTGTTGGGACGTTGTGGGCCTTCAGGAGAGGAAGCAGCCGCTTCTGGAGGCACTCTTTTATGTACACCTGTCCGTTCATCGTGTCCTGGGTCACGAAAGGTGCACTCCGCTTCCCGCACGTGCAGATGGCTTGCCAAACCAGGAATTTCTTCGCAAATTTGGACATCTTCTGAGTGCGGATACGTTCGGAACGCTGAACTTATCCTTGGCCGTGAAAAACAGGTTGCCGGGGATCTGTTTGAAGTCGGCCTTCACATATGTTTCTGTCGTCCATGATGCAGCATTCAACTTTCGTCAGCATGTTGAGGTACAACTTCCTGGCACGGGTTTTGGCGGACTTGTTCTGCTTCTCGTCGCGATTAGGGGCCTTTTGTACCTTGAACGTTCGAAGCCCAGCCTTAGTTTTGGCCTTCTGGACAAAACTTCGGCTTAGGTGCAGCTCTTAGCTACATCCCGAACGGAGGCGTTCGGATTTCGGTTGAAGGCCCCAACTACGCGGTTGTGATTTTTGGTGTTGTACGGAATACTTTTTCCTTCACTTCTGGGCTTCCGATCGGTGGTCAACCGTTCCTCGAACCGCTTAATCACTCGCGACACCGTGGAATTCGCGATTCCCAACGTTTTAGCGATGGAACGATGCGAAAGATCCGTGTTTTCGTGATGAATGCGCAAGATTTTATCACGCACGAGCTGTTCTTTCGAATCCATTTCAATTTCATAGTGTGGCAATTTCATCGTGGACACCCTTTAGCACACATTCCTGTGTATTCATTCCACAGTTTTTGTATTATTAATGTTGGTTTTCTATTCAAACATTTTGAAGTATGCCATTTTTGGAACATGGTTCCGGATATCCGGTTTTCCGGAGAGGGATTATGTTCTTCGATCATTTATAAAAAAGTAGTTGAGTTCCTGAATCCAGAACTGCCAAATACTCCAAATCGGTTGGATATTTCCTTACACACTTAGAAAATTTTACAGTATTCGGTAATTTTTCCCGAACTTTCATCAGCTGAACAGTTCGGTAATCCGATTTAACGGATTTTGGTAAAATTTGACAAGTACCGGTAATTTTTTTGCCGGAATACTGTAAAAATTCAGCTTTTGAATACTGTAAAGTTCAGCTCTTGAAAGTTCGGTAAAAAATTACCGAATACTGCGCAATTTTCTAAGTGTGTAGTTATGATCATTTTAGTTGCGTGGGCAAAAACCGTTCCCTGTCGGGCTTTTTCGTAATAAAAAAAATTAGAAGCCCCTTCTCGCGCCTCCCTTAGCTATGCCTTCATTATTTAACTCCAGGATGGTAAGATCAACGAGATATGAGATGTCACAAAGTTTCAACAGCCTGCTATGAAAACTTAATGAAATATCATGTTCTGAAATCAAAAAAGGCAACTTTGTTTTCTGTTGTACACATAATGGATAATTACCACCAATGGGACTTTAGAATTGTTGGTGTTGACTTTTACCTAATACACAGCATTAAAATAAATATACACGCTGACAAGAAGAAGAAAGTTGTCGGAAAGTTCCGAAAAAGAGCGAAAGTAAATCTGAGGTGCCCAAGTGACGATTTGCACGAGTTTAACAGAAATAGCTAGATGTCTTTTCTAAAACTTGTTACTAGTGGACCAGGTCTTAGATGACACACAAATATCGAATTAGTCTTCTTAGAAGCATGAAATTAAATTTATCACCTGTGTTCTAAATTGGATCAGATTCTTCCCATCGCATGCACGGCAAGGCCTGTATAGACAGATTGCAACAGTTAGAAGCCACAATGTGAAACCCATCATTTCCATCTCAGGGACAGCAAGGAATCTACCGATCTCAGACGAAACAACAATTGCTGCAAATATATTTATCATCTCACATGTCTAAGCCATTTTCCCGGTTTACCAGTCCCCGAAAGTTTTACGACCGATATAAATTAAGCAACATCTGATTCTACCCCGAAAGCCGTTCAGACACAATAACACAATGCATGTCGGTATATCCCAGCCTACAGAGAGAAAAAAGAAGCAAATCCCACACCGATTTCTCTCGGCTCTTCCTTTCGACCCATAGCAACGTATAAACTTTGAAAAACGATCAATTTTGCTTCATGTCGTTTAGCAGGAAAAGAGAATGTTTACTAAATTTCCTAGACATGGACGGTTTTTTTTTTCTTCTCTCCCTCGAAGCCAGGCGGCTCAGATTACGATTATTGCTTCTGTGTTGTTCGACTGTTGCTATTCCTACCCTGCCCATCATCGCATGCATTTCCCTTCTCTCGCCGAGACCTTTGACTTCTCTCCCCGGAACGATCAATGTTTATTGTTTACGATACGTATTTATTTTCATTAACAAATCGCTCTAGGTGTCCATAATTTTATTTTCCCGTTTCCTTTCTTTGTTCGGTTTCGGAGCGATCTATCGGTAGAGATTAGGCCAGGCCGGGATGAGGACTAGCGTGGAAGCAAGCAAATGTACGCTTCTCTGCTTGGGGTATTCCACTCGTGGTGGCATTGCGATCTAGGACCCTGTCCTGCGTTTGTCTCGGAAAAGGGAAAGAAATAACACTTCGAGTACATATGAGCCTCTTGCATTGCGGATGCTGGAGGGGATGTTTGTTCAGGAATCTTCCGACACAGGGAACCTCGGGAGGTCCCGGAATCCTTCGATTTGAATGGCTTTCCGGATCGAAAAATTTTGCCAATTAAATTCTGTAATGGGCGCATGACTTCGACGAGACTCCCTAATGGGGCTCACTCAAAGAACGTCGTTGGGACTGTACCTGCTGAGTCCGAGTGTAAGAACTGGGTGGAAAGTGCGTGCCATGGGAATATGCAATGTGATATTGTCCCCGGGGTGTATTTGGAAGTGGCATAAAAGCATGTTTCACAAAGGGCGACGATCGATGGCGTCGTTTCAATTGATTAGAAACGTTTTATTGTCTCCGGCACCCGCTGATGCTAAGGACAATGGAAACTCTGTGACTGACGGTCGTTTACGAAATGTTTCAAGATGGGTATTGGTCAAACACGGACAATGTTTGAGTCTACACAGTTTAAACATTTCAGGTAATTTTTTCCGTTATCTACACTGAGTGACATGAACATAAGAACAAGACTCATAAGGCTTCCGTAGCGTTAATAGTTTCTGCTACCTAAGGTTTAGCTCAATATTTTAGAATTTACATGAAGAACTGCTCAACTGATTTGATTAGTAAAATTCCCTCACAGGAAATAAGTAAAAGGACAGAGCCAAAATTTCAACAAAAACGTAGTTTATTGCATGAAATCAATAGTAATCAATAATGCGTTGCTCCTCGCTTGTTTTTAATGACTTCCATCAGTCGTCTCGGCATTCGAGTGATGTACGATTTTAGAACATCATTGGCCAACTTGCTCCATTCTTCAACAATAGAAGTTCACATTTGGAAAGGGGTGTCAAACATACGCCCATATTTGAAAACGCTTCGGGAAAGTAGGCCTCAAAAATTCTCGATTGAATTGAGAACTGGACTACATGCTGTCCATTCGAGAACAGGTATCTTACTATTCGCAAGAAACGATTTCCTATTACGTGCAGAATGGCAAGCAGCGTTTTCCTGCTAAACTACAGGGTGCGGCAGAAAATAATGCGAAAATGTTCAAACTTGAGTATTGGGTTAATTCGTGTAGCTAGTGACTAATTTCTGTCGAAAGTGTATTTGTTTATGTTTACTTTCAAGTGCTACATCCAAACATTCTATATGTTTTATTGCAAATTCGTCAAAATGTTCGCGAAAGAAGTGATCACCAGTTTGTTGCTCGCCCAGAATAAGCCGAAAGAGATTGCCAAGGTGGTAGGGTGCCATTTGGCAACAGTTTACCCCTTAAAAAAGTCCCTGCAGGATGGTCCTAAGCAGCGGAAGCCGGGAAGCGTGCAAAAATTGCTCGCAACCCGGTGCGTTCCAAAAGAAAACTTGCAAAGGAAGCCAATATTTCGGAGAAATCCATGCGGAGAACCATCAAAGAAGACCTGCATGCATTTTCCAGAGCCAGAGTGAAACGCCACTTGATTACGGACCGGGTCAAGGAACTACGAGTGACTCGTTCCAAGAGATTGCTTTTCTTGTTGAAGAAGGAAGAAATGATAATCCTGTTCTCCGACGAAAAGCTTTTCAGCATCGATGCTGTGGCCAACAGCCGCACGAACCGGTTCATTTCACCAGAAATGAGCGTTCGGAGAAAGTGAAATTCAAATTTCAAACCAAACATCCGGCTGGTGTCATGATGTTTGGCTTGGTGGCGTCCAACGGAGTTAAAATCAATACCGAAGTGTATATCGGTATTTTAAAGGACCAAGTGCTTCCCTGGGTGAAGACCAACTTCTCCGAGGACCAAAACGTTGTCCTACAGCAGAATGGAGCGCCGTGTCACACGTCCAATCAAACCCAACAATGGTTGAACGATAACATGAAGTTTTGGCCGAAGGATTTGTGGCCCCCTAGCAGTCCAGATCTTAATCCGTTGGATTATTTTGATTTGGGAATATGTTGAAGCACGAGCCTGCAAAACCTGCAAGTCAACCATAACACGCACATGGCCGTCAATGTCGGAGGACTTTGTCTGGAAGGCATGCTCTGGCTTCCGGCGTCGGCTCGTGGATGTTATTAAAAGAAACGGAGGACACATTGAATAAATTTGTTTAAAATGACTTTATAAAGATAACTGTACTCGAAAATGTTGATATTATTACTTGAATTAGTTAAAAATGGGATTTGAAAGAAATAGAACAAATTTTCGCATTATTTTCTTCCGCACCCTGTATCATGTTATCATCCATAAAATTTTCAGCGAATGGAATCAAAACTTTGTCCAAGAGCTGCGCATACTTTCCAGAATTAGTTCTGGTTGAAATGAAACACACTGGGTTTTTCCAGCAAGACTAAAACCTGCCATGATGATTAGAGTGTCCCTCCAAAATTTCTCGATTCTCTTTGGCTTTTCACGACTTATATCCTGCCAACAGTTAGTTAGTTGATCCATCCGGTCCATCTTAATTGAATTTCATTTCATCGCTGAACACCACACTTTCATACTCTTTTTACCAGAATTGATACTTTTCTGCAAATTCCAATCTTGTTTTTTTTTTTCTGTCGAGGTAATAAGCGAGGAATGGGCACACTTATACCATATTTGGTATTATCATCACTGCTTAAAATTTGCTATACTCGACGTTTAGACACTGGAAGATTCAATTCCTGCCTGATATCACCCGGAGAAAGCCTACGATTGTTTGCCAATCACTTAATTTCACGTTTTGCGCTTTCTAAAACGGATGCTGGACGCCCTTTTTTCTTGACGGTCGCATACTTCTGACCCAAATTCACGAAATTATGTACCACCGTTTTGCTCCTTCCTATTCTGCTTGTAAACTCACAGATTGTCAGTCCATTTTCACGATTGGCCCGAATTCCACCGCGCTCAAACTTTAAAAAAGTGGTCAATTTTGGCGTTTTCTGTAAATCACATAATAACTATGAAAGTCTAAATTTTCGGTCATAATCAAGGTTGAATTGATGAGTGTGATACTATAACAATGGTATAATTTGTTTTCAAAACTTACGAAGCCAGCGAACGCAAAAACAATTGGCTTGTCCTTATAATTATTTCTTTCTAAGCAGATGAAAATAAACGATTTCCCGCGTTCAAAGACAAGCCATCACCGAATCTCTGTTGAAAACGAAAGATGACATTAAACACATAAAACTGGAAAACAGAAGTTTTGCGTAAATAAACCCAATTTGAAAGAATTGCCAATTTTCGGTTGTCCTTATATTGCACATTTACGGACTGCTAGATTGAGCATGAGCATGACTGACTGCCTGAGGTTGCTACTCCGTTATTGCGTAGATAACAACAGCTGATGCTTAGGATTAACCTACATCTTTAATGTGAAAAAACTGGTGATGCAAGACAGAAGCATTAACGGCGTCAACCTCAAGTCAAAAACGGAAAAAGGTAGGAATGTGTTGACATGATACTCGTTTTGTTGGGAGCGGAGAAATCCTCTGCACTTCCATGGAAGTTGGGATGTTGCATAAAAGCGTTGGGTTGGTAGCATGTTACTTTGTTTGGAAAACACACTGAAATCTTGTACAACCTTGTTTTAAAGTTTTCGCCATTAAGTTGATTTTAAGGAGATGCACAAATGTATACTTAAATATAAGTACCGATTTAAACCTACAGAAAGGATGTTGGAATCTTTTCGAAAGCGTGATAGTGGTTTCTCATCACTCCAATCAATACCAACATTATGGATGCTGTTAGTGCCACTCACAAAGTGTGGTACTGATTATTAAATTAGGCAGATAAGGTAGTTTAAATATTGCTTAAGAGCCAATTTGGACCTATTTAAACTAACTGTAAGGATTTCGTTGGGGTCTCTCTTAGAAGTGTGCAGTATAATGCATGGTTTTGACTTATATTGTTTTATGTAATAGTCCACCCTCAACTGAAATGTTTCCGTCTTAAAATTTAATTCGAGTTTAATAATAACTGAATAGAGACCGAGAGAGAAAGTGATTGTGTCCCGTAAAACAATTGTTTGTTTTGGCTATAAAAGGTAAATTAAGCTTTGTAAATCGATAAGAAGTATTCATTTGAGGTCATTGAAGCACCGGATGGATGCACAATCAACACTACGAGTACACCAATGAAATAAATAACAAATCGCGGTTATTCAAAAGCACAATCATCAACATTACCGTTTGTGAAAATTTCCCTGGACGCTTTACCAACCGTATTAGAGGAGTCCCAGATCCACCAACCCAGTCAAGCTTGCCAATGTAGTTGTCCTGGAACTGTGGTCGTGGCTAGTTGTGGCGATTCCCAACTTGCCTAATTTCTTCTCGAGTTCCAGAAGCCACTGCCTGTTCTAAAGCTAATTTTCTTGCTGCGATATGTGACTTCTCCATCTGGAATCCGAATTCAAATAGGTCATCAGAAGACAATTTGAGGATTTTTGACCTTACTGGCCACTAAAAGAGTTCCTCAGGGAATTTTCAAATCGTAGCAAAGAGCTGCCCTGCGACAAAGAAAACTTCATGATTCAAAACTTTGGCTTCGAAGGACATTCTTTGATTTCTTACCAATGTAAATTGAGATATCTACAATAGAAAAAGGGGTTGTTATGTATCTTAGCTATAGAAAAAATCATTATTTTCCGAACAATTTTGAGTCCATTACTATTAATTGTATTGTTTCACTGTTGTCGAAAATCCTAGCATAAGGAGTGAATGGTATATTTATTGTAATGTAATGTATTGTGAATATGCATTTTTCATTTATATGATTCATGAACAATAAGATTCCTGATTGGAAATAGATTTTCATGTTATTTTAAATTATTTTATAGTCATATTATGGTTATTTTTATACGGGTAGTTGGGAGAGCTAATGTCAAAACAGCTATTGTGGTTTCGCGGTTGAAACGGGATTTTCGTTTTGGTTTTTGTTTTGTTCGATAGTGTGAATTATTTTTGTGAACAATTTTGAGTGACTCGTAATCCGATACTTCGAGAATCGCGGTTCCGGATACAGCCTGGGTGGAAAAGATTATTGATCCATGGAGCAAGTTTTGCAGAATCAAAAAGGCAAACATTTCAATACGGCGTGTTTACATGATTCGAAGATAGTAATAAACATTTTTTCAGTTTTAGAAGGAGCTGTTCGCGTCGACGTCCGACGAGAAAAACTTGAGTGATCTCAGTCGTTGCGAATCAAAACAATCTCAAAAAAAGGAGAGAGTTCCTCTCCCATGTGCGCATCAATAAACAGAGTGCACACAATAGATCGCTAGAATAACTATACAAGCCACAGTGGTACATGAGCGTCTTTCCTTACTTTTTGCCTGTTGCAGTGGCGGACTTGGTCCGTCCTACAACCTACCCCGCGGTGGGATGTTAGGCAAAAATTGACTTCCATGGTTCGAGTACCACTGGATACATGCCCTTTCGCTCAATTTTCCTAAATAAAAACATCTGTTCTATTTCCAGCCTGCCGCACACTGACGGAACTTTCAACACTTTCTCTTCACATCTCTCATTCTAGCCAAAAACATTAATGTTCACTCTTGGTGCCTCATGGTGATGAGCGAACTTCTCCTTCTACATCATAATCGTTACTCCACGCACGGAGAATACATAACATAACAATTAATGTATTTTTTCAGTGTGAATTTGGTTTCACTGGTTTCACTAGCCATTAATCACAGTTTCTCGTTAGATTTTTTACCATTTGGATGCATGATAGGTTAGGGAACTGCTTCAACACCCATGGACCCTAATCCATGCACGGGGTAAACGTTAACCTTCAACGCTCATTTTCTGCAGTATGATGCTTCACTAGATTAGTTTTTATTAAGTAAATTAAATTTTCATATATACTTACTACCTAGTCTCCAACTCGAGCCCTCTTTTAATTCGGAATACCTACCACTGTGCCCGAGGTGGGTTATGCAATGATTTTACTCCAAGCGTTGATTCCATGAACGTTTTTGTTCCCTATAATCTGATTTTTTGTTTTGATTCCTTGATTATCGAGATTTTCAGCCCTACGGTGGTTCATCTCCCGTCGTAGTCACTCAAATACCTTTTAGGTATTTTCCAACCCGGTAACAACTTGACAGCTCCAGAGTAAATTCAATGTACCCCGATAATTTTGGCTCACTGGTTCTGTCAAAGCGAATGAAACCTAGAACAAATTATCAATTGAACGTATTTACATTTACTGTTATTTTCAGACCTGTGGAGCTCATATTCGTACTTGATGAATATAATGCTGACGATATGTTGTAGCTTATCCTAAATGTTAAATGGTGGATATTTTTACCCTTCTCACAGAGAATATATAGAAACATTGACGCACTTGAGGCGTAGACTACTAGCAAAATATTGAATAATTTAAAAACTGTAATTCTATAAACACTCTGAAATTTTCATCACTTGAAAAATATACGAAAGCTAGCATGACGTGAATAAAATAGCAATCTACAGGCTAAGATGAGAATACCTTAAATAAAGGTATTTATTTGACCTAAAATAAGGTGTTTTTCTATTTATTTATTTCGTCAACCGATCGTAGACTACATGTTTACACTTGGTTCTATCTTCTTAAAGATCGCCTGGAAATAAAATAATGTCTTAGGTTACTACGTGACATTGTTAGGTTAATTGATTCACAATGCAGATTATAGAGAGACATCATTCGGTTAATTGGTCGAAATTTTGCGTCCGATTGATGTATAACGCAAATAAGTTCCGATTCCTCAAATGCCGCGAGGGGGTGAAGAGATTTAGACTTCATAATAAGTTAGGGGAGGAAATGCGATGCGATACAATATCGTTAACAAAAGAGATCATGGCAAATTCTCTTCGTTCTTTTAGAGTTTGAATGTCAATAAGCATACATCGTGCTTCGTAAGACGGAAGTGGAAATGTTGTCCAGCCTAATTTACGGAGAGCATACAAAAGAAACTGATTTTGTACTGATTCTAATCGTTGTTCACGTGTTTGCATAAAAGGAGACCATATAATACTACAATACTCCAGAATAGACCTGACATATGCAAGGTACAATGTTTTGATCGTATATGGGTCATGAAAGTTTTGACCAAAACGTTTAATAAAACCTAGCATAAATTAAATTGCTTTATGGATAATTGTGTTGTAATGGTCGATAAAATTAAGCTTAGAATCTATAATAACATCTAAATCTCTGACTCTCTCGCATTTTTCTACAATTCAGTTCTTAAAGAAACAGTAATTTGTGATGTATTTCGTTTTCTATTGAGAGTAATTAAGTTACTTTTCTCACGTTTATTTCTAGTATGTTTTTTTTTGCACCATATGTCAAATAATAATATTTCGTTTATATAAGTTACATTATCTTGGTCATTCTTAATTTCCATAAATAGTTTCATGTCGTCTGCATAGATGAGAATTCTGACCTGCTTAAGAATGTAAGAAATACCATTGACAAACAAAATAAAAAGCAAAGGGCCTAGATGCAAGCCTTGGGGAACTCCAGATAATACATGAACAGGGTGTGACTTTTTCCCATTAAAACTGACTACTTGTTGCCGATTTATTAAATACGATTGTATCCATTTAAGAAATTTATCCTCAAACCCTATTTTTCCTTACTTGTAGATTAACAGAGGAATGTCAATACAGTCAAAGGCCTTGCTAAAATCAGTGTACAGCGCTTCAACATGGTTACGTTATCCATTGCGTTTCATAAATAGTTCACGAATTCTCACATGTTTGTGGAAGTTGAGCATCTTTTGAAAAATCCATGCTGCGAATTTGTTTTAACATTTTGTACGTGGTTGAACAGTTTTCTATTGATGATAGCTACAAAAAGCTTTGGGATGCTAGACATAATAGCAATTCCACGGTAATTGCGAATATCGGACATTTTTTCAGACTTATGTATGGGTATTAGGTATGAGTTTTTCCAATTTTTTGGGAACTGACCTGAATCAAGTGACAAATTAAAGAGCCAAAATAAAGGCGAAGTTAGTTCAAATGCAAGATTTTTCATAAATGCTGGAGGGATTCCATCAGGTCCCGCAGCTTTCGCAGCATCAAGATTTTCAAAACCAGCAAGAACGTCTTGAACATGTACCTGACTAACTCTAATGTCATTTGAGGATGCAGGAAAGAATGACAATACCCTGTAAAATAAAACGATAATAAACATTAATTTTTACTGCAATTTGGGTAATTATCATTTTCCAATATAGAACGTTATTATTTACCCAAATTTCTATAAATTGATGGTCACTGAAGAAACACGGTCGCCATATTTTTCTATGTGAAAACTTTCTTATTTTTCTTATTAATCATTACATGAATAGTTTGTTCATGTCCAACACTTGAAGCAAAAATGACGATACTGAGCAATTCCATACAGTTTAAAAATAGCCAGAAAGTACGATGTTTACCCTTACTTTAGCTTTACTTGGAGTCTTCCATACTTAATTGATATTTTTAAATACAAAAAAAAAACTTTTTTATAAATATGAACATTTGTTTCTTCATATGTGCATAATTTGCAACACTAATCCGAATGAACACATTGTTAAATTGTCCTTTTGAAGCATTCTGTAAAATAAAACTACCAAAAAATGCCTAATTTTCAGTAAAAGTAAACGATCCAAATCCGGTAATTTTTAACGTTTATCTACCTTCAATATTATTACCCAATATAACACTCAACCAAAAACCACGTAAAAAATCTCACTGAACTGTCAAAAACTACATTGATGACACCATCGTGCAATGATCTATACTTTTCAATATGAGGCACTCTGTAACCTTCAGCACAATGGAAAGCCAGCGAAGTAAAAAAATAAAAACGCTTTGCTAAGGGGAGCAATAGTAGCATTAGAGCTTGTTTTCGGTTCTCTTTCAATCATACATGCACACAAAAAAAAAACCGCTCGAAAACTACCATTTCGAGAGTTAAATTTAGCGCAAACACCAACAATTTTCAGCTGACTATAAATGCGTTTGATTTTACCATGCCTGCGATAAGATCAACCACGGTGCTGTTGATATCAATATGAGGTCTGTCAAATATACCACAAACGTTGAAGGTTCTACCATAAACGTAGTAAATTTGACTGAAATTTCGTAGTAGTTTTTAAAATAGGCGTAGTCGGGTAAAATGGTAGTTTTTACTACAATATTTTTTTCTGTGTGATACATAGGATTTTTTTCAACGCTGTGTGCATGAAACAGAAAGTTCAATAGTCTTCATCAAAAACAACAATAAATTATCGGGCCCCGTAAAGCTAACGCAATTGAGCCTAACAAATAAATGAACTAGTTAAAAAAACAACAGTTTTATGCCTGGTGCTGAGAGACGTGTAACATGTAAATGAAAATAATCTCCTCATCAGCATTTTTTATCACCCTTCTTTCTTTCTTTCTTTGTCTTTCTCTCTCTCTCTCTCTCTCTCTTTCTCTCTTTTTTCTCTCTGTTTGACTTTGTCTTAATCCCATTCTCAAGTAATGATGATTTATATTCGATATAATTGAAATCAAATTAATGGTAAGAAAGCCACATCAACAATACGCCTCAATAAAAATTTGTTCTTGCTCTGGTTTTATCATCCACACAAAAGGAAACGAAAACATGTATTTCAAAACTAAAAAGCGGTAGTATCGAGAATGGATGGCCCGTTTGTTTATGCACGGTAGAGACATCTACAATTTGTAGATGGGTACGTGAAACTAAGCTCATCTGTCAAGATGCTCGGGGGTTGGTATTTTCGTAACTTGTCCGAACGTGAGATTCCAACTCGTGACTTAGGCGTAAGAGGTTTGGATGCCAACCACTACGCCGGTGTCGACCCTGAATTAATTAATTAAGTTTACCTTGACAGCTTCATTTTCCGCATCTCATTAAGCTAACAGTGTTTTACGATGGTAGTAAAACTACCCGTACTTTTTGTTGTTTTTGAAAAATCATTTTTTTGCTCTTGTGTCTCGACAAACTTTGAGCACAACACCAGATCACTCTTCAAATGTAAACAAACTTTGTGTCATTTTTTAAAGGGTTATTTAGAACACGCTGATACTACAAAAAGTAGGAAAGTTGTTCAACATAGATGTATTGTGAACTTTTGCGTTGAATCAAATTACGGTTAGTTCTTTGATTGAACTTTGTGCTAGAGGTTTTTTGAAGTTCAAAGAAAGTTCTCAGCTAACAACAATGAAGTTGAAGGTTTAGTTTAATAGCAACAAGAAACTTTTGATGAGCTTTCAAGTTGCTTTAGATATTAATGAATGTTAAAGAAAATTAGGTTCTGCCTATACGTGAAGTATCATGTTATTCAGAAAAAAAGTTCTATGAATTTAAATATCAACTAAAGGTGAACTTGAGCCCAATGACGACGATTAAGAGATGAACATGAGTTTTCAGGACTCCTCACTTGATTAAATGATACGAATTGTTTGTTTTTCTTTATTCACGAATGTTTTAATTCCTTTGCTATTATAATTTTTCTTTGCTACAAATGGTTGAATTTGACAACAAAAACTCATTCGTTCATTTAATAGAAGAGAAAAATCGAAAATATCACAATTATTTATCAAATAATTGTATGTATTAGCGGTATAAATAGCAAACTTTCTTCTTTTCTTGTTTTAGCATTTCAAACTTATTGCTCTCACAATTTGCATATTGCTTGCTCTCAGCTTCGTGTTCTAAATGCACCTCCACAGTTATTAATTGAGAGCTTTCGATGCCAGTTACCATTTTTGTATTAGTATGACTGTGTGGCAAGTTCAATCATATGCTATGCCCAGAGAGTCGAGAGATTTTCCCTAACGAAAAATTCCTAGACCAGACCGGGAATCGAACCCAGTCATCTCCAGCATGATATTGCTCAGTAGCTGCGCCTTTACCGATTGAGCAAAGGGAGCACTTCATTCTTCTCTAGGGATTGCAACTAATTTTCTTAAAATTCAGTCGACATTAATAATCCGCAGTTCGGAAAACGTAAGCATTGATCTGTGTATGCGAAGATAGGAAGATCTAAATGGTTCTTCAAAATAGTTCGTTTTAGATGAAATAATTTGCCCTTCAAAAAATATCCTGAAAGAGTTCTAATCATTAGTTAAAATCCATTTAAGCTTTTTGTGATGCGACATGCTACCTCAGCTAATGAATTACAAATTGATATGCAGAAGGTTTTGAAAGAGGGCCAAACTTTTCAACTTCTATGTTTGTTAGTTGTCATGAATTCAACACCGTACAGTGTTTTAAATAAGATCGAAAAATCATAAACTCATTCAATGATTTCCAATATGTTTGAATACTTCCTAACAGAACAAATGCGAACGGCACAAAAAAGGATTAGAAAGCGGGGTGAAATATTTGGCAGTCAAATAATCCTTCAAAATAACAATGCCAGCATAGTCTATAAAGTTTGGATATTCTAATCTTTGCCACAGAGAAACAAAATCCAAAGAACTCATTTTTCTATGAATTTCCTTAGGAAACTGCACATTAACCAACAGATTTGAAATTTCTTTCTTTTCAAACGTGTTCCATGTGTTCATCGATATTCAGCCAGTTTGCCAGCCATCAAGCAATTTCCTCTTGACTACGAACTCCAACAGGTGCAATGAATCAGCAACAATAATATCCTCAAAAAAAAAAATTCGATTCACAACGTTGATGATCGGAGTATTTGTAGCTCTGAAGGATGCATCTGTTCGTAAAGTCGCATTATTGTCCGGAAACACCATTGTTCTTGATATATGTGAATAAATACCTTTAGTAGTGCATTTGACATATTATTCATTGAAATTAATCACACCTTTGATAAATGCACGTGCAGGTGTGTAACAAATAAAGCATCGTATTTGAATTAAAACTTGATAACCTTCTACTTCCAGGCCAGACTCCAACAGTGCCAGCAGTTCATCTTTGAAGGGATTCATATATGAAGTGTCGTTTTTGGGTTGACTTATTCCGTGGTAAATTCCGATGATGAGTGGCTTTATGTTAGGGAGGTTAACATTAATTGGAATTGTTAAAGGGTTTCTTGGGTTTTTAAAGTGGATTTAAGGCAAAACTCCAGACCTTGCTGCCAATAATAACAACCATCTTCCGTTTGTTTTAGGATCTTCTGGTAAATTTAGGCAAAGGCTTTCGCTCACAATTGCAGTGTGGAGCTGTAAAGCTGACTGCGGTATCTGAAAGCTCGTGGTCCATTTTCTAATGGAACTGATGAGGTCAGCTCTCTGGTCTGAAGTAATAACAAATTAGTTTTGGCTAGGTCCAGAATTATTTCAGAATCTCTTATTACCTTTTGGTTCGTCATAGTCTACTACAGCACCCTCTTAACTAGTTGTATTCAAAATGTGCATTCTGATCCTCCACAAGTGCCCTCAAAAAACGGAGGAGGTTTCTTGATTTTTAAACCGTTTGTTACTTAGACCTTACTTTTTTTGAAAACCACTGTATGTGCCATGCTTTTTCAAGGGTTTTTATCTCTTTTTTAATATAAACTAGGTTAAATTATAGAAAATACATCTAAAACAAGAAACGATTGATTCAATGTCAATACTGATCCAAAGTATACATTTTAGAATTAATATTTCATACGATGTTTGATCATAAAATATACGATTTAATTTAGAAAACTACTCAAATCATATAATCATTATCAATCGTTATCTTGCTATATATACGAGGAAATACGATTAATTGTGACATCCTCAATAGATTTATACGTCAGTGTATGGTCAGTCGTACATAAATCATAACTGTTCTTTAAATACGATTTTAAATATGCATAAACTGATTTTTGCTAGCATATACGAATATGATAAAAAAAAAGCTTAACGATTTTATGTATCAAATTATATACGATTTCTGGTTTACGGATCTTCGTCCAATTGAAAGATATTGGACCATTGTGAAGCGGAACCCTGGGAAATCCAAGGGAGCGGCAAACAATGAGAAAGACTTTGCTTAAAAGTGGGGAATGCTAACTAGAAATGAGAAGACAAATTTGTATTTTCCATTTAATTCCAACTACCTTTGCTTATCTTGACAGATACGCTTATTGAGTCTACAATATGCAAATACTTCCTGAAAAGTGACTGAGGCACAGTGCAGAACCTAATGGATGGTATCAAACGTAAAGTTAGAGCATACGGATGTAACAAATCCGAATAGTAATAATAATATACTACGAATTTTTCTTTGGCTTGATTTTGCTGTGCACATACCTTCCGTAAAAAAATACTGTCAACTTCCGCGTTTCAATTAACCGTTATGTGTCCAACAGGAAACAAAGTTGCCTTGTTACTTTTCAAAACATGATATTAATAATAATAATGATGGCATAGCTTGAGGGGAGGCGAGGAGGGGCTTCTGATTTTTTTATAACGTAAAAGGCCGACAGGGAACGTATTTACCCACGGAACTAAATGACCATAACTAATGAAATATCCAACCGACTTGGAATATTTTGGCAGTTTTGGATTCAGAAACTCAGCCGCTTTTTCCAATATGACCGGTGGACATAATCCGGAAAAAAAACTGAACTATCTCGGAACTGGCCAATCCGATGCCACGTGACCGAATGGTCCAATAGCTATGGCAAACGTTCTTCCGGAACCGTTTCAAGAATTTGACACCCATATTGTTAGAGTTGAGCGTTTCCGCCCGAAATGACCGACGTTTTACCCATGAAAGTATGTTTTTTTTCCACTGATGCAAAAAAATGTTGGACTCAAGAGCAGTTTTGAAAAGGGCGTAAGCATTTTGAATAGCACTTAAATTAATAATTTGTAGCTCGAAAATCTTTGGTTGCACAAAAAAACTATCTGAGAACAAGTTGTGGCCCTATGTGTGAAGGTTGTGAATAAAATATACACTGAAAAAAAAATGTTTTTCGGAAAAAAATTGACAAGTAACAATAAAATTAAAATATCTAAAGAAAACAAATTTTAGATTGTTTTTATTTTGTGAATTGTGAAAATTTAAAGTAAATATGCAAATTTAAAGACTTTAGGATGAAGAAATGTCTGTGCAAAAGGTTTACTACATTTTGATCTTAGCATTTAGGCCGAGAAGCGATACGAAAAAGGTTTTAGAACATTAACTTTCGGTGCATATCTCAAAATTGTAATATTTGCAGAAATAAACGTATTCTAATGATAAAATCTGATTTTTGAAATATTTTATAATTTTTACGCATCTGGTTATGATCTTCGTAAGAGCATTCGTAATATGTCCGATTTAATTTTATCATATTCGAAAAATATGATCGAAAATTATTCGCATTTCTTCAGTAATAACAAATAGTTTTTCGAAATTTTTGTTAATGTTCCTACAACTCTCTCCTTGACAGCAAGACGATTGAATAAATGGTTGAAAAGATATGGGGTAAAATGGTTCAAACAGTATTTCTAATATATTCGTTTAACATAGGCCTATTTTGCTTCTTATTGTATATTTTATACATTGTGTGTGCAAACTTGAAGCTCTAACGTTAGTTTTGAAGAAAACTTTGGGGTGGAGAGATCTGAAGTAAAAAAAGTGTCATTAAGGTCAAAATTTAAAGCAATTTTTTAAAACTCAACTATTTGCCAAAATAAAAATGTTTCGATGTTGCAATATATTTCCAGCAGAAAATACGGCCTTTTCATAAATTATTCGCGGTTCTTCAGCATCACAAAAACCTTTTCAAAATATGCATTTAGTTTCGCACAACTCACTCTAAGCCAGCAGGACGGTTCTATAAACAGCATAAGAAATAGGGGAAAGTGATTGAAAAAACTTTTCTTATATTTTCGTTTACTTGTATTTCCAATTTATTGTGTCTACATTCAGATAAGTTTAGAGAAGTTCTCTTTCATTTTGCATGTTTATATATACTTGATGATACATCATTTGAAAACAATTTTGCCTCTATCTGATGATCTGAACGCTCAACAAAGGAGTGATATTTTTACGTGCCAGTAATCATTTTAGTTTGCTGAAAGATGTTCCTCCATTTTGTAACTCCCTGGTCATAGTGAAAAAATGCCATTCAGCATCTATGCTATATTTTGATATGAATTCACAAAGGTTGCTAATTTTTTTTATTTTTATGTTGGGATGCAGCTCCATCAGACATAAATATCGCTTTCTTTATCTGCGTTAGTTTGTTTTTCAAAAAGCTCACTGGTTTTGAAAGAAATCCCTGAACCGCTATTGTGTCATGTTCAAGTACTTCCAATATAACGATAAAGCTGCGATTCTAAAGCGCTTCTGATTCGACATAGTAAATAACAAGGGCACGAATTGTGGCTTGGTTATTATTCCAATAACTACTTTGAGGGGCAACTAGAAGAACAAATGAAAATTTTTCGGAAAAATCACAAACTATGACAACTTCGCCATTGCTTAAATTATTATTCGTGTGTCTCAAAACCAAGGATTGTTCGGTTTTGAGAGAATCATGGGTGAACAATTTTTCTAACTTTTCGACTGGCAAAATATCTCAGGGGGATCAGTATTTGCACCACTCACCGTCGTTCTCTCCGAGATCTATAAGTTATAGATGACGAGAAGAGCAAATGTGTGAAATAGGCGGTGCATGCTAAAAATAAACCCAACAGCGGGAGATAATTTATCACCCGTGTTGGGCAGTATTTTGAGAGGGACAAATCGCTAGAACTAGAAAAAAGCAATAGGTAGTATAAGAGCCCGATCGGTTGCATAACCTTATGTCAGTCAACGGGATTTCCCCCTTTACCTACCCTGCATGGGGTAGTATGACAAAGGGTTATGTGCCTGATCGGATACTACCGTTCAATGCCCTCCGCCCGTTTTCAAACTTGTATCTTTCAATTTCAAAGCCTGCCGTTGCTCTATACGGAACTATCAATACACTTTCTCTTCATGCCTATTCGTTCTAGCAATAAAATTACTGTCCACTCCTAGCGCTTTGCATGGAGATGAGAAATTATCTGCTTCTGCAAACTTCATCAAAGAACGTACTTACGCGCTAGGGAGAATACAAAAAATAACAATAAAAATATCTCGTTTATACCCGCTAATATTAAAATTTTGAGAAATGCACCGAAACTAAATGTTCTAAAACCTTTTTTCCCTGACAAAAGGTTTCCCTGAAAAAATGAAAAACATCATAAAATCTTTTTTTGAGATATTTAAATTTTAATGTTAATTGTCATTTTTTTCGATTTTATTTTCAGTGTATATATTTTCTTCAGTGTATATTATTCTTACACATAGGGTCACAACTTGTTCTTAGACAGTTTTATTGTACAACCAAAGGTTTTCGAGCTCCAAATTATTAATTGTAGGGCTATTTAAAATGCTTACGCCCTATTTTAAACTGACTCTTGAGTTACACAACATGGTTCCGGATATCCAGTATTTTCGGAAAATGATCGGTCATATTCGGTCGTATTAGACACTATTGAGAAATTGGTTGAGTTTCTGAATCCAAAACAGTAAACATATTCACAATCGGTTGGATATTTCCTTAGTTATTTATGATAATATTGATTCCGTGGGTAAAAACGTTCCCTGTCGGCCTCTTAAAGGTGTTTTTAAGGCCTGTACTCGAAAAAATGCACCAGACAAAAGTGT
This sequence comes from Aedes japonicus, assembly GCA_034211315.2. Taxonomy (NCBI): domain Eukaryota; kingdom Metazoa; phylum Arthropoda; class Insecta; order Diptera; family Culicidae; genus Aedes; species Aedes japonicus. Next base: position 46,733 of record JASCZW010008569.1, read on the forward strand.
TCGCCAAAATTTTATTTTAAATTGAATTTTCTTGAAACTTTCTTGTTCTTTCTTGTTTCGATGACATCTCAATAACCACTTAACCGATTGCTATGAATTGCACATGTAAACTATTTACTCCAAACTAGTTATACTCAGATTTTCAACAATTTTTACCCACGGACAAAACAGTAACACACGGATAAAAACGGTGAATTTTTTTTCGAGTATAGGCCTTATTTGTAGGACACACAACGGTTAACAGTAATTCATTCGGCAAATATGAATTTCTTTTAGATTTCCCACCATTTCGAATTTGATACGCTTCTTAGGCATAGAATTTCAGTAATACCAAAGATGTTGATCTATATAATCTTATCACAACAGCATTTCTTCACGCTCTATTTACTGCATAGGGGAAGATTTAAAATCACATAAATTCCTCCCTCCAGTGCTAAACACAGACACACACACACACCGAAGCCCATTACGCACAGCCGTGTTCATCCGACCGTATTGCACAATGAGGAGGTTATTATATTTTCGAGCCCAATCACACATCCACCCCCTTCTTAGTGCATTCGTACGACGCCAAAGAGCTTGTTTTGATTCAATTAATGCCTGCGAAAAGTGGAGCTGAGCAGTTGTATGTGTGCTCTAAAATTTAATGATCGACGCAAGTAAACTCCACGACAGCACAATCACGACAATTTGATGACTCCGGTTGGTAAGGAAAAACGGTGTGGGAGTACTTAAATTTAATAATGAAATGTCTGATTCCATTCCCGTCTCCCGATGGGGAAGACCCATGCTTCGGCGTCATCGTGGGAGAGGACTGTATGAGTTTCCAACCGCAGGCAGCAAACAACATAAACAGAAACCGAACCGACAGCAGCAGAACCATTTCGGTGGGTGTGGGTGGCTGTTGGGTGGCACATCAGAAGCAGCTGAATCGGTAGTTAACCGGCTAGAGAGTCGTAAAGTGGGTGGTGACCGAAAACTTCCATGGCTTGCAGTTTGTTAAGGTATGCCAATCGCTCTGCAGTCAAGGTAAGGAGATGTCAAAAGGGGCACCAACGGATGGCAAAACAAAAACGCTTATAAATTATATTCATTAAAATCTGCTCCACTCTCGGCACGCCTCTCCGAAAATCGGCTTTGTCCCGGGCCCGTTTGGCCATACCCACCTCAACCGCTCACAGTCTCGCTCGCTCTGTGGGAGAGTTTTCTACATAAATATCGCATTTAGGGCCCCTCACGCTACATACATATTACATTATTTTTATTTTGTCTTTCAGTTTTTCCAGTCTCGCCTGGGTTGGTCTCTCTATCTCTCTTTTTATGGCACACTGACTCTTGTGGACGGCATACCTAATGGCGAAGTGAAATAAAATGTTACATTGTTCGTAAATAAATCGTTCACTCTCGCTAGTTGCCTTGGCTTGCACTCCGGGCGAGATGTGAGTGTGCATGAATATATTCTGTTGTAGAGTGGCAGAGCGCGGAGATAGAGCACACGGAGCGCAGCCGGACACATTGTTTTCGGAGGCCCCACATAGCGAAGCCGGTGCCAACGGGCCGGAGATTTCCACGGTTGGAGGTCCAAAGGCTGCATTGTACGTGTTCTTTCTCGTGGCAGTTACACTCGGTGCGGCTCAAAAGTTAGTTCCAGTCGATGGCAATTAATTTCAATCGACTGGATCTAACACCTTTCATGCTTCCGTTGAAAGCCGAGCTGCGTCATTCGGCGGGCTGTACTGAGTAGATCCCGTTCCTGGAACCGAGCAATGCAATGCAAATGTTTGTGCTTTCGATTTGGTTGCGGAAATTTGATAAGCGTTACTCCAAAGCTTTTAATGGGGACGGTCGATATTTTTTTGTGTATCATGTTTGCCATCAGTTGACGTATGATTTAAGGCCTCTTTAGTGGAACTTGAACATATGATGCTGTACATCAGTATGATTTTGCTTAGTTAGACTAAAGTTTGTCCACGTTAAATTTCAGACATCAATAGTAGCAAAGAGATTTACACATAATTCAACAAAATCGATTGTTTATTTCTCAATAATAGAGTTATATCTACATTACAAACAATTGATTAGGTCGATTTAAATAGATGTTAATCATCCTTTCTGTAATATTCGCGAACTTTCTATGGTACATTCGCCATCAGGTTCCGTACGGTACCCTCAGATATGCTCGCCGTGACGATTCTTCATCTTTTCTTGAAATCATCCGTACCATTTGATTTCTTCGTAGTTTCGTAGAGTTTCGGCTTAACTAGAGCCCAGTACTTCTCTATTGGGCGAAGCTCTGGACAGTTTGGTTGGTTGGCTGTTTCTTTGTACCAAATACCATTCCAGGATGGATTTAAATTTTGATTTGCTTTGAATTTATTGGAGGAATTTGCTTCAAACCTCATGGAGAGGTTGTCTTCGAATCGCTAGGAGAGTTTCCCATCGAAATTTTAGGGTAGTATATCTTCAATATTTTTCGTACATAAACCAGTACGAACAGAAATTTGGTATTTTGTAATATATTCTGTATCCTTTGTTAAGTGCATGATGAGTAACTTCATCACAATTGTTGAATTATGAAGTATTCGGTGTTTTTACAGTTGTCATTGTTTGGTTTGATAGCAATGAATCGAGTTGTATTGAAAGTTTCCACTATTTACACCTTTGAACAGTGAGTTTTCAAAGGCATGCCCTTTATCAGTC